>JAQFYC010005453.1:0-14376 GCA_034694165.1 Tomocerus mixtus
TACATGTACATGCAGTCACAGAAGCAATTTTTTGCAATCTCACAAAACTAACAAAAAACTTAACATCCTTCCTTTCCTCCCCAATTCCCCATGGTCCACATATTAAAGGACCAGTATTAGCATTTAGTACCTACGTGAAATTCTGTATATTCTAGGGATAATATAGCAGCAAGCGATATACAGATACGTTCAGCACAATGCGTTGTGCACGTATGTACTGTACATACATTCCAAAAGTAAATACATACAAATTATATTTTACACATATTATTATATTATGCAGTAGTCAATATTACCGACAAAAGCTGCAAGTATAGGGCATGTGTGTATAGGTAAACTATTTAAGTATATACTGAAAGGTAATAAGTACCTACCTAAGTAAATGAATAGAATAGTAAAATTATTTCTATATGGTTAGATAAACATATATTATGTAGCATAGCAATGCAAACTGTAAAGTAATACATGCAATACATTAACAATTAAATATAAATAGGTCTATTGAATCTCATATCTACAATTTATATGAATATATTCACAAGCAATATGGTACATGTTGCTGACGAATACCATCGAAGCAGTAACTATCAAGGAAAAGGATGTAAAATAAAGCATGTAATTTTACGTGGCCCATCAATTTCTATTTCATCCTTCTTGTCAGCTAATGATAATTAAGTTAGGATTTTAGAATGTTTGCAGTGTAATGAAATGAATGTGATTTCCAACACGTACATACATATTACTTATTTATATAGTAGTCATGCATTGCATATCCAATGAATCCAATCCAATACAATAGTAGTGTTGCATAGAATAATTTAATTCAAGCTCCTTATATGATAATATGCATCCCTAACTGATAACATGCGAGTTTGTTTTTACTCTCTTCCCAAACTGACACTCTCAGTTCTGCCTACTGTTTCAGCACACAAAAACATTTTGTCCCACTGTACATACATTTAAATAGTACGTCAAGGCAGGTATGACTTTTCAGATGAAGTAGAAAGGATGTGATGCAATGATGGATGAATTTAAAACTGTAATAAACCATTTTAACGGATCTCACTTGAATACTAATTTGTAGATGTACCGAATCCTGCAAGCAGACGTTTTTCGTTGAGTATCACAGTGACCCTTGACATCCTGGCAGGATATTGTGTGTTAGAGCGACCACTGAAAATAGAAATCCCAATTGTTATATTTTTAGAAAGATAATATCGATTTTATTAAAATCTCATAGTGTCCCAACCAGGGATGCTGTAAGACCCGTGCATGACTCCAGGTATTATATTCGTATTACTAAGTATGCTGAGTAACTTACAAGTTTACTGTTTACTATGTTATACTTAAGTTGCAGCATGAAATTAGTTCAATGACCCATGAACCGATTTTTCCCAAATAAACGATCGACATTTTTTAGCAACTTAAAATTAAAATTAGAAATGTTGAACATAAATGAAAGCTAAACAGTTGAAAGTTAGTCACAAAGCCGGATGGAAAGACAGTCGACAGACAGAGCGTTTTGACAATGTAGGTACTACGTAGACAGATGTAAATTTACATAAAAACTTTCCTATGATTAAATTATTCTGCCCAGTCCTAGTCCAGTGAGATACTGAGAATTTCACTGGCCAAGTTGAGCATACCGATTAAATTATATACAGATTATTGTACTTACTCTTACGCTTTGCATTGGCTAATGAATTATTGAAATAAATGTAATGCAGTCTACAGATACTATTCTTCTATAAGTAACTTGTATGTGTATGTATTACATTTTATGCTTGTTGAGCCACAGAGTACATATGTATGATTGAAGCACACGGCCGTACCGCGGTGTTAATAAACGTATAAATGGGAATGGGATGTTACTCCTCAATACAGACTTTTGACTTGAACTTCAATTTTATTTACTTATTACTTTCATAGTTAGAAAACCTATATGTTCTGTATATGTACATAATATTTGTATATATGTAGATTGAGTGAGATTTGAGATTGGGTTATCTTTATCTGTGAGAATTCTCAGTTTCAAGTTCCAGCTTTACTATATTATTATATTCCTGACTTTTATTTATATTCAGACTCAAATTAATTCCTGGGCAGATATTATATCGCATGCAGTTCATCCCATCCAGAAGCCACACTTTAGTGTTCTTTAAACTCTTTCCACATACACTTACACTCCCTAATAAATTGTAGCTCTGAGTCTGAACTAATTTTGAAACAATAAAATATTCTTTAAGTGATATTTTCATTCAAATTCAAGTTGAAGGCGACACGCAATCTAAAAGTAAGTATCCTTTTGATGAATATAATGGTAATACACTTGGGTAGATATAGGCAAATGGTATTACATAGAGGTACATACCTATAATTACTGATATATTGCGTTGCAATTTGTGACGAGATTTAATTAGTGAGAACTGTAGGATAGAGCCTATTGTCCAATAGAAATTCAAATGAAGTTGTAAATAGGAAATAAACTTGCGGTTGAGGAAATTGAAGAATTCATATTGCTCAACCTTTAATAAAAAGAGAAGCTCATTTAAGTACATGAGACATGACATTTTCCTTGTAGAATTCTATTCTGGAGTGTATCTACTCTTACTATTGTTGTTACCATTTGCCATTGTTATGCAATAATACATATACTATGTACGTGAAATGGAACATATAGTATCTATTACTTGTTTGTAATTTTAATCTTACTTCAACGAACATTAGATTAGACAATACCAAACATGAGAATCTTAATAGTTATCATAACATAAAGTTGATAACATTGTAAAAAGTATGGAAGTTGTAATGTAAGTTGTAAACATAAAATTTTTGGGTACCCTACCAAGGTATAGCTGTATGTACATATACATATCGTAGTAGTCTAATTACCATGTAATACGAAAATAAAAATAAAGAAAAATTCTATGCAGTAATCTCAACATTCTTGATCTTTTCAGTTCTTAATTCTACATCTGCATTGCTGGTTAAAACTTCGGAGTCAAATAAATATGACGGAAAAATTGCCACTTCTGTTTTTCATAAGCTGTTTTGTTTGTTTCAACTTCAACCATGCTACTATTCATGCACAGTGAGTCAATTTTAACAGTTTTTAAATATCTCCATTTTCTGTTTCCAATAATACCAGTGCCTACTAAGGCTACCAATATATTTTATATAGCATACTATACTTACATTCTTACATACTTACCTAACATTCAAATTACGAATCAAACAACAAAATGTGAAAATGAAACTGGAGATGTGAAACAAAAATAAATGACACTTGGTTATTTTTCCCCTTATAGGGAGACACATCAAGAATTCGACAAGTTACTTGATGCTTACGACAAAAGGATAAGACCAAATGCATTAGGTGATTGATTTTCCGAATTCCTAAATAATTTCCTATCAATTCAATAGTAATCTACTTCTATGTACAATATAATCACTCTAAGGTTTAATAACAATCCAAAAATTACAAATAACAAAATTCATTTTAATATGACGCACCCAAGACCCAAGAGCCGTGTCTTCTTAGTATAAAATTGTCAGGTATATGTACATAGTACGGACTAGTACGTAGTTCCTTACATTTTAATTTACATAATTCGCAGATAGCCCCGTTCTAGTTAACGTTACTGCCTATGTTTTGCGTGTGGAAGATCTTGATCAGAAAAAACATGTAAGTATTTTAATACTTGTTTAAACTATAGCCTTGAAATCCTTATCAGACTTTATTTAGAGCACAACTAAGCTAACTTTAGATTAATTAAAGTTGCATTTTGGGACTAGATTATGCATATTCAATCAAAGGATTGAAAAATTCGTTTAATTACTTTATTTGTATGTAAAGGAATTTACGATGACATTATTTTTGCGACAATACTGGACGGATTCCCGTCTGAGACATTCTCCCACAGAACCAGGGTTCAATACAGTGTCTGTAAGTGTTAAATAATAATTTAACTTTTCTTCTGAGTTATTCATGGCTTACCCCAACTCTCCGTTTCCAATAGCGTATTAATTGCATTGTAATAATTGATGTAGCTGGACAAAGAAGAGGAGAAAAAAATATGGATGCCTGATACCTTTATAATCAATGGACAGACATATTCAGAATCAGATTCCTTCTTGAAAATTTCTGAAAACGGGGATATCGAAAGATCTGCAAAGTAAGTGTATTTCAGTGACATATATAATATACTTACCAAATATGATTTTTTAAACTATTGGGCTATCTGCTACTTACTAACATTCCGTGAAATCTTATTGTAATTGGGGATTTATGTGTGCAATAGGGTCACTGTGACGGCTTCCTGCAAAATGACGTTCGGATACTTTCCTCACGATCGGCACACCTGTGCCCTTGACATTGAAAGCTGTTGGTGAAATATTATTTTAAAATATATCCTGTAAATGTATCTTATCTCCAACCTCAAATTTATCATTTTCCCCCACTGGGCAAAACAGGGTTGAGAAAACGGGTAAAATGAGGGTACCTAATCTTCAAATGACCTCTATATCTGTACTGTTAAAGTATTGGTATTCCAATTTTTTCCCGCTTTTGTCCCCGCCCCAACGGGGAGTAATGATGCCCACCTGGCAACCCTGAGTAATGCTTTTCTCAAATTGCCATGTACTTCATGTACAATATAAGAGTAATTTTCTGTACATCATGAAACCAAAATCAAGATAAACAGAATGCAAATTGTGATTTATCAGATGGGCATACTGACAGCGAAATAACTTATTCCTGGAAAATGGGAACTGATTCCATCGTTGTTAGCGATGAAGCGTCACCTCCCAACTTCCTTCTGGGAGCTGTCAATGCGATTGAGTCGATGGAAATTACAAGTAAGATAGCAATTCACTTTGAAACGCACAGAAACAATGTCAATGTATTGTGCATCCGTATTTCTTATAAAATGATGTGGCATAAAAAGATAATCTAAAGCTGATCCAGGTGTATGGTAAAATATGTTTTGCTCAATATCAGGAAATTACTCAAAAATATCGTTGCAAATATATTTGTTGAGAAAGAGCCACAGGAATTTGCCGGACTTGTACTTCCCAGCAATAGCTATTACAGTTGCGTCATTTTATACTTTATGGTCCGGCTCTCGTCAAAGCAGAGTCAAAATCAGCGTCTTACTTGTAAGAATATTAAAACACATAGAATAGGCACATTTTTAATCGTTCCGTGGATTTGTAGGTGTAAAAATATTTACCTTTTTTTGGTTTCTTTAGCTATTGGGGATGATAATTCTTATGGGAATGACATATCACAAGTTACCAAGTGTTTCCTTCCAAACTGCAATAGAGCATTACCATTTCCTCTGTGTCAATCTAATCTTGAATGTCGTATTTGGTAAGTGAGACAAAATAATTGATTGGTGATATGTATGTAGGCAGTCTACACCTATATAGTATATATAGTATTGAATTTAAGTATTCTCAATTACAAATAAGATCACGTATAATTTAAATTGACACAGTTTTATTATGCATTTGTTTTTTCTAGTAAATTTTCTCCTGTACAGCTTTCTTAGTCCAAGACAAGGATGTAAAAGTGATAGACAAGTAAGTTCCTGGCTCAACCTTAGAAAATTGAGAAACTATTGCATGTAAAAATATTTATTCTAATGTAGGTAATGTACATTAATTTTATGTAGAATAACTCAGAAATGAAGGAAATGAAAACCAATGGAATCCACGAGGACAGTGAGAAGCAATACGAAGACCAACACAAACCTCCTTATACTTCTAACAAATTCCAAAAATTTGTCCTCGTGTAAGTAACTATACAAAAGCTTGTGAAATTTTACAATGAAGAAGTATGTACTATTAGGTTCCATTTGAATTTGAATGAAAAACGTCTCAAATAAGTAATCAATTCTTATTTGTCATTTGCAGACAATGCAGAAAGTCAAAATGGCATTTACCAATCGTTTTCGCAGTCTTCAATGTGATATACATGATAGTTGTGATGGTTGCACCCAGCGGCTACCCAGACGGATTCACACAGCTTCATAACCAACACTGAATATATTTTAATACTAGCATTTTAGAATTTAGTTACAATTTTACAGTAATTTTCCTATGTGAGCTAATAACCACTAGCTGACTATGTATACCTGTTTTAAATGCCAGCAGCTTACAAATATGTAATAGTATTTGTAAGATATATTACTATACAAACATATTCGGTAGCTGAATTTATTTTATAAAACTGTAGACACTGAAAGAAATGTAAAATCAATAAGTCCTGACAAACAGAAATAGTTATTGCCCTATTTAAAGACATCACAATTTTACGTTAGTTTAATAAGTACCTACTATTATACTATTCAGAAATTACATATATCTGTACATATATCTGTATTGACATGAAAGTTATTTTGAACATTTAGAATCTTTATTTGGACACTCAATCAATGACATTTGCTGACCACTTTTACCACTTTGACATAGGATACGAATGGTACGATATTATATAATGTAAGTAGATCTAGTCGGAGAGCTACTCGGCTAGTAATAATGAACAATAAAGAAAAACCAATTGTAATCTTACATGAAACGTTTACTTGCTTTTTAAGCGAATTGTCATAATATGTTAAGTGTTTGCGCAACCACTTAATAAGAATACTCTGTCTGTCTGAATTCTTAACTCTTGTACTTACGGATGCTTTATTGTGCCTTACTTTACTCATACTTATTTACTGATTTATTTTACACAAATACTTCCGCAGAAAAACAGTACGTACCTAAATATGTTAATGTACAAACTAATTTACTCTTTAATACCTACTTTATATGCAAATAGACAGTTTTTATAGTTTTTATCAACGAGTTAAGGATTTTTTGCTCTATATAACAGGAACACGAAATTATTTTATATTGTTACTGTCACTCTTGAAAAGGATTTAGCAATTACACTACAGCTACAACTAACACAACACAATGGAATGTTCAAGTGGTATAGATGCTTACAAGACAAGGGTCATTATACTGCAGAATTTTCATGCGTATTGTGTGTAGTGTGCACTACCGATATTGTAATTGTCGTATTCTCGCTTTGTAATTGTGTAGACAATAAGCAAAAGAAATTATGGCCTAAATGCATATATTTCGTAAATGTAAATACATACAGGAAATTACAGTTTAGCCATTGTTAGAAAAATTGAAACTGCTCTCACAATTTCTGCTGCTTATAATAATCTAAAGGAACACAACCTAAATACAACTAAATAATAAATATTATAATTTTGGCTATAATATCTGCAGGAGTAAGTTAGCAAGAAGCTGTCTATGTGTGTCTGTTAGGGCATATTTTGTAGAATGTAGAGTTAGATTCTGTAGCTTACAATTAGTTAAAGAGAAGATGTAATTTGGTTGAGAACATATTTTTAAATATACGATTCTCATTTAAATAGGCAACTACTAACTGGCTTTTGATGTGTGAGGTCTTCTTATAATAATGGGCTCTGGTCCATGCCACCGTGCCGCATCTAGCACCCAACTTGTAGTGCATAAGCAACAATTTTATTAAATTATAGCTCGCATTTCTGACGGTCATTCTCATCTTTTTATCTCTAAAATATTTAATATTAGGTATAAATAACGTCTTGTAAATAGGTCAAACTTTTGTTTTGTGACTAGATCGTGTTTTCTACATATTTACATATAGGTGTAAGTGTAAGGTACAGTTTATTTGATTCAAGTGTAGTATTTACTTACTTAGCACTTACTGACAAGTACGTAGTAATTAATAATTTTGTGAATTAAAGCAAACCTGCTACAATAATCAAAATATCATTGTCGCGCAGTATTTGCCGTCACCTCAGTGTTGGAGTTTGGAGCAGTAATACAATGGCAACAAAAATCAAAACATATTTAGTACTACACTTGTTTTTAGGAGTGAGTTTTTGCTGTTATTTAATAATTCTTATTATACCTAGTATAAAATATTCCTAAATGTTCCTAAATGTCCATAATATTCGTTGTATAGAATTTCTTTAGAGTTCCAACTGTGTATGGAATAATCCCCAACAAAGACTTGCCATGCGCTTCTGGGATAAGTACCATTCCACCGCTGGATAAACTGCAATTACCCCGGGACAGGTTTTCATCCAAGATCCCCAGTGGGGTTAACATATGTGACGCTTCTTGTGGCAGCCGCTCCAATTGCACATATAACTGGGCTGATTCCCTCAAGGGATTTCCGTTTCTTCTATTTAAATGCAACTGTCCTAACCTGTGTCCGCCTTTAAAGGTAATGATAATAATATTATTCTATGATTTCCAAAAATACATGTACCCAATTCCCTATTAACAAAATTGCATATTTTTAGATGATTTACAGTGGCTTTCTGAAAATAAGTTGCAAAGATGTCTCCTATGTGTCCAGTCGCTGTAAATGTCCATATGGACGATCTGCCTTCCAATGCTCAATGAAAATATTCCCTTTTGATAACAAGAATCCATTTTATTGTATTTGCTGTAATGCACACGTACACACTTACACGCATGTTATTCATGAAGTCCGCATAAAGCCTCCTAAAACGATTGTTGAAAATGATAAACTCATATCGAGTAATTCTCTTTAAAATTAAAAAGGATATTTACACAGTGCAGTGTAGAGTTTTATGACGAATTGAGAATTATGTATAACTATGCTAAATAGGTAGGAATTAATTTAACACTTTCTTCGGTTCTTCCTGCAGACGGCACACACAGCACTGCACCGTATTACTAACTGCATACTTTCTACAATACAGCTTGAATACGTGATGATAATAATATTTTATACATGACACTACTTTTTAAGTTTTCAAAATCTACAACAATTTGTCATGTTACATTACAAATGGCCTTTAAAGCTATTGTCATCTTCTTTGTTTATAAATTAAAAATTTCTACAAAATATAATAAAATATTCTAATAGTAATGGTTAACAAATTATTGTTCTAATAGCATCTACATAAAATTAATTTTTCATAATGAACCTATTATAAAGTAGTAATGGGTTGTTTCCGTTTCTTTATAAATTACAGTAGATACACAATGCACCTAGTCATGCATTGAATCAGCATTTTGCAAGGAATTTTTTAGGATTCCATTGAATCCAAAATCCACTTTAGGTACGGAATTATGCGAGTGCAAACTCCTGGAGGAGAATCCTTACTTCCACATCGAGTTGCACCGAAGGAAATTATACCAACTTGAAAAGTTCGGGGGTGAACTCCTTTGTTGTAGTTAACGAGTGTTGGACCTCCGCTATCACCACTGCAAGAATCCCGGTGCAAGTCTCCTCCGACGCACATCTACATTTTTTTAAATTTGTAATTGAGATTCATGAGTGGACATTTCTTTTCATAAATAAAATCTCATTAAGGTACCTGTGTGTCCGCAATTCGAAATTTGGTGTTTATGGCATACTTATTTTGACAGTCCCCATTAGGAATTACAGGCAATTTTATGTGTTGCAAAATGGAACTTCCATGATCACTGTCTGTAAACCATTTGCATAATTAGGATAATATCTATTTACAGGCAATGTACATATATACTACAATATACAAACACTAAACCTTACTCCACAGTAGTTTTCCCCAGCCAGCAATAAAAACGTCCTTGGGATTTTGAAAAGACGAATGCTCTAAATTGTACTCATTCAAAAATGGCAAACAGACAGGTTGAATGTATGCTGTGGTTTCAGAAAAACAGTTAAGAATTGCTAAAACGTTTTCCAGGAATTGCACAATAAAATAATTCCAAAACAGGGTAGGCCTGAATTGCACCTAGTTTAAAGTGGACAAAGAATTTAATGGGTACCTGATGTGAAAAGAATTTCCTCCTTGAGTCTGATCAGTGCAATATCGTGGAATTTAGTTCCTTGATTGTGTTCAGGGTGAATAATTACTTTATCAATGAGTACATCTTTAATATAAACACAATCCGCATATGAAATACAGTCAGGGTCCTGGGTAGAGTCGTATTCGGACAAACGAATTTGGTAACTAAATATAGCAAACAATTGGCTGCGTCTTTAAAAAGCTTGGTAAATATTTGGGACAATAAGTTGACATAATGTGAATTAACATACGGGGAAATGTTGGGGCCGATTCCTTGTAAGCAATGAGCAGCGGTTATTAAGTAACGGGAAGAGATAATGCTCGCAGCACAACCGTATTGGACATCACTTATACCAGAAACTATTTGTTAAAATTAAGATATTACACAATTAGTAAATCGAAGGATAAATTACGGAATTAACTAGCTATTTTTGCAAATGTATTTACTGTACATGTAGTATAACTATTTAAGGAAAGAACATATCGTTACCATTGTAGCCTATTCTTGCTAGCCAGGGATAGGATCCCAAAGGAGCGTTGCTTCCTCCCACTATTCGGTCTATTACAGTCACCACACCGCAATTTTCCAGTTTAGGAATCAATCTGAAGTTCCGATGCTCTGAAAAATTAAAGCTTATATACCCATGGGAAATTAAATTGGTTTTCCGTTCTGGAATACTTTGGGAAACTGTTTCATGAGTTGGACAACAAATCTACAAACATCATTATTAAGTAATTAATTATACATTTAATATCAATATTACACTTACAATCTTAGGACAATTAACTTAGGCATTGTAAAACATTTGATAAAGTGTTGTATTGTACTGTAGAATAGCATGTCTAGTATATTCTAGTCTAGTGTATTCTATCTTCTTACTTTGGGAGATTCAGACTCAAACCCGCAAATTAGCTGTTGAAAATATTGGATAATTTGAGGATTTTCTTTTCCTTGTTCAAATTGCCGTTTAAGCAGTCGGCATGAATTGAAGGGAATGCAATCCATTGGTAATTTGAATCTCTTTGTACAGGCATTTTCTTCTGCAACTGAAGAGTTCCCAATTAGACAAAAATAAAAAATAATTAATTACCTAACCTATCAGACCATTAATACAGATATAAGATGCATATTTATATATAGATGTTTTTCTAAGTATTCAATTATAACAATTACGTACCTGACGCTTGAACAATGGCAAACAAATAAAACAATACTAACCCAACAGTGGATTGAATATAACACAACATTTCGAATCTGCAAAATTATTCATTACATGAGAAAAAGAGAATTCGGTAGTACCGTAACGTGGTACTGTGTCGCTTGTACCATATTAACAACCGTATTATGGCCACAATATACAATGAAATGTATTTACAATAAATATATAAATATTTTTAAAACTTCTAATAGAAAAATATCAACTGATGCATGCTTACCAATTTGGTCTACTATACTTTAGCACTAGTACATACATTAGTCCATCAAATCAAACTACATAATATTATTTCCCTTAGTAAATGGGATGGAAATGAGATGATACATAGAAGGAATACATATGTTAGTTAATACTGTTAATAAAGTATTATGATTTATGGACCTCTAAAGCTTTATAGCACCTATGTATAAGTTGGCATGTTTTTTGTTTTTTACAATTTGCCAAGTAGTTGGGAAGTTGAGTTTTCCAATAACAAAAACACAAATTAGATACAAAATACAGATATGTGGAAATGGCTAACTCATGTAGAATTCTCACAACATAGTACAACCTTGCAAACGTTGTTGGCACAAATTGTTAACAACTTTTTTCCTGAAGTGCAGCACAGTGCAAGAAGTTAATGCGTCATAAAATTGTAACTTTGTACCACGATTTCTGAAGGTTAGGCACCTTAAGTTTCGTATATACGTAGAAAAACACAACATGCAACTTACAAGCGCGTTACACTTATAATGTTATTAATTACTGTGTTATGGAATAGCAATTGTTTTAAACTGGCTATAGTATATCTATAGCATTTTTCTTTATTAGTATGTGATACATATATGTATCACATACTAATAAAGAAAAATGCTTGTGGATGGTATGGTAATAATGGTAAACAGTACAAAAACACATAAGTATGCACATATATTTATGTAAGTAGTATTTCATTGCAAACAATATATTACATAATAGTAGTACTAATACGTATATGCATGTACTAATACAGATAATGCAATGTAATGAAACCGAAATTCTCATGCAAACAATTACGATGGAAAAACTCGTCTTAGAAGCAGCCTCAGCTCAGAGAACATTAATGAATCTATTTTAATAGAACTTAGGGCAATTTGTACAAGAGTTTGATGACTTGGTATCAAAGAATTTTATAGTGCACTTTTAATTATTAAAGCTCATTCATCGACTTAAAATAAAAATAGTATATACATATATTCTAATTTTACTATTATACAGTTGTATATAATGCGCTTCATCCAATGCAATAGCAATTATACCTAAATTACATTCATTATGCTCAGCAGCATACAAAAATTAAGAGACATTAAAGACAGTAACAAATTAAAACTACTTATTGGTTTGACTTTATCTTGAACTAGTGTCATTGCTTGTACTGAGCAACGGAGCATCAACAAGAATAAGAATACATAATAGTATGTAATTAATACTCTACATAAATATTGTATATTAATAGAATAATATAAATTTAGATATACTAGTGTCATTGCAATTTCTGCAGGAAACACGTAATGCCACCGTATCACAATGACAATTTACGCGTGTGCATTCTGCATCAACTGAAACCAAACCAACTACTAAGAATTTAAGACTTTAAATTAAAAGACATTTAATTTAGCTTACTTCATGTGCAAGAAGCAAGGAGAACACGCCAAAGTGAAAACCCTGCCAAGTTTAAATCCTGCGACAGACGGTGGGTTGACCGACGGTGGGTCTAGTCTACCGACGGTGGGTCTAGTGTCTACCGACGGTGGGTCTAGTCTACCAACGGTGGGTCTAGTGTCTACCGACGGTGGGTCTAGTCTACCGACGGTGGGTCTAGTGTCTACCGAAGGTGGGTCTAGTGTCTACCGAAGGTGGGTCTAGTGTCTACCGACGGTTGGTCTAGTGTCTACCGATGGTGGGTCTAAGTGTCTACCGACGGTGGATCTAGTCTACCGACGGTGGGTCTAGTGTCTACCGACGGTGGATCTAGTCTACCGACGGTGGGTCTAGTGTCTACCGACGGTGGGTCTAGTCTAAATTAAAATAGGAATATCATTATTTGTCAGAACAAATCTATCCACTAAGCTATGTGGCTGCGGACGAAGATAGAAGGAAGGCAATTCATTGCCTATTTTAAAGAGACATCAGGGGCGCCCACAGCTATAAGCTAAGTAGGTTATAGCCTATGTCATATTCTCCGGTGACAGTTGTCAGGATTCTTTGAATGAGTAGTTATTGGTTTGAATTTATTATATTGTAAATTTTAAACTTTACAAAAAAAGTCTAGTAATAGACAACAAGATCTACACATTACGAGAAAATGAAATGCCAGTTTGTAAGCTCATAAGGTACAATGTGTGTTAGCTCTCAGTAAGCCCAATAGTAAGGACCTTTATTACCAGCACTCGTATGAGCTCGCAGTTAAAACTGTGACAAGTGAGAAGTAATCAATTGTAATCGGAACATGGTCCAATGATTGCAGCCATGCGGAAGTCCTAAAGGATATTCTTGTCTCATAATCTTTTATTCAAATTTTATTCTTCTATTTATTCTGGGGCAAATAAATGGGCAAAAAGGAAAAAAATCGCCAAAAATTTTCGTGCTCCGCGCGATTTTTTTAAACGTGTGTAACGTCTTCAGTTTTCCTCAAAAAGTAAAAAAATTTGGCGCTGCGCGAGATTTGAAGGCAAAATTAATTTCACTTTTTTCATAAGCAAATTAGCAATAAAATTACATAGTAAAATTTTTTATATCCCTTGAATTTAGTTTTTTTTAACCGGTCACATATACATGTAGGTAATTAAAAAATTTGTCATATTTGTAGCCTATGTCCAATATTTTTCTGCGGGCGCCCCTGAGAGACATGGCTGGAAAAAAAATTCAAATTGGTTTGATGGATTTTCAACGTACATTCCGTCTACCACAAATGCTCTGGAGAGCAGATGAAAAGGGGCCGCCCAAAGCGAATTAACCTTGCACTACAAATATAATATACTATTTATGATGCGTTTATGATTTTCTACTTTAACATGTTACCAAGGCCGGACCCGGGGGGCCGGCCCCTCCCCCCGAAATTTTCGGCGTACACTAGGTATTATAAGCAAAAATGACCATAAAAGGAAAAAATTTCGCGCTCCGCGCAATTTTGTTAAATATATGTCAAGTCTTTAGCTCGCCTCAAAACGCCAAAAATTTGGCGCACCGCGCTGTAATTTGGAGATAAAATGTGGAAGTGAAATTGAAAAGGGACCATTTATCCAGTAAGCTCTCAGAATTAGCGATGGACGTTTGGCTCTACC
>JAQFYC010005454.1:0-14374 GCA_034694165.1 Tomocerus mixtus
CAAATGATCAAATAATTATTATTTAGTTTTGGTGGCAAAATGATACATTTGTGGTTACAAAAAAATATTAATCCTTTTTTATTCTGTAATCTAACAAGATAAAATATTTGCTTATAATCACTTTCTCTTAAGTAAATTGAAAAGTGATATTGGTGCATGTCTTATGTGTAGTAGTATGATAAAGTATGATTGTATGTTTGTACATAGTAAAGTAGAAAGAGTCGATCAATTCCCCGTTCCCTGGATACCTGTAGTACGGCTCTACGTCATTTGTATTCCTTTCTGTGAATAATTACGAGAGCCGCAATTTCTATCTCTTCCAGCAGACATCTAGCTTAATAAGGGGTGGGCTTCCACATGCAAATGCAACTCTCCGGGGTTTCAGTTCAACTGCAGTCCCCGTTCACTAAATACGTACTCGTACATTTACAACATTAGAAAATCCAGTCAGACTCATTTCGTTCCCCTCTTTGTTTTTCCTTTCCGGCAACTCGTAAGTCGGTTGTAAGTTGTATGTAACCCTTCTTCGACATAATAAAATAATAATATTATTCTACAAAGCAGCATCCTTATTGATATACTACAACGTTACAATACAGGCTTAGGCAAACTTTACAGGCACCTAGCTAGAGTGGAGGAGCTTAATATTTAACATTGAAAGCATTATCACGATGATGCCCAACGAAGTTTATGTACAAATATTTTTGCTTATTAATGTATCGGTTTTCGATACATTTATGGAAGTGTGTGAGAGGAAAGGGGAGTTATACACGGCTAGTATAGGCCTAGGAAAATGCTGCCGGTGGCTCGGTTCATGTCCGATGTCCGTCCGATCATCATTCAATAGGGAATTGTTGTGTTTGTTCTATCTTACAGCTTCACAGACTGCACATTAGAATAGTAGAATAGCATGGACACTAAGATCGGATGAGTTCGTAAACAGGGAGGTGTAGCGTAAGTGGGAGACTTTTATATGTTTATATATTGTGTAACTATTAAAAGGTTCAACCTCTCTGAATTGTGTTAACGGATAATTAAAGGATTTTTAATCTCTCACAATGTCCAAACTTATTGGAGTACTGCCAGATTTGACCAAAAAATGACTGGGGCAATGTGAGATTCAAATAACAGTGCAGTGTATTGTGTCATGCGGAACATTGTGAGATTCCAATTATTTTGCAACGATATATTATTTATATCCGTGTTTGCCATGGTTTATTTAATTTAAAATTAAAAGTGTGGGCGATGAGTTATATCATTTCGATTTATATTAATAAGCATTGCAAAAACAGTCACCAAAGGTTTGAAAATTGTTAAAATAATAAAACAATAGGCATTTTATTTGCTACGATAACTTATTGTAATGTATATCTTTTCCAATGTGAGAACACACGAGCAATTTATTCGAAAAATTATAGGTATTATAATACTATTTATACCTTAAACTACAGAGTACCTATCAAAGTATCCTTTTACTATATTTCTATGTTATGTTAGTAGTAAGTATCGCATCGGTATGCCAAGCCAGTACTTAAATAGGAATCGGTAATAATATTTTGTGTACCTATATAGTGTACAGTTAGTACATATTTACTTACTTAAATTTATACCTCATATTGTACAAATACTAATTCGCAAGGTTTTTAAACCAATTTGGTCAACTCTTTAATGAGATTAGCAAAACAAGTCATAAAAATCATTTTTCTTTGTATCCGTCTACCTACTTAACAAAAAGTTTCTCTTTTCATTTAATTACTGATAAACATTTCCTAATGTAAGTGTAATACTTTTTCTTGGTTATATATCTGTGCTTTCTTGTAATTCTGTCGTGTGGTCTTATATATTCAATTCAAACATATTTATAGGAAGAAGGCAATTCACAGTACAGAATATTAATACGTAATATTAACAGAACAGTCCAATTGAGTTCCATCTTCAGGCCTCGTCTTAGTTAAGTAAACAAGGCATAAATAGCTTAGTAGGTTGATATATCACTGGTCGCACATGTAATGGTGTTGTTTTGCCAAACTTATCACAACTTAGGAAGAAGCTATTTTCTATTTACAACAAATAGCAAATGGTAAAATGGACCAACATAGCAACAGAAGCGGCAAGAGAAGACACGACAACAAAGAAATAGTGAGTCCCAATGCCAACACCTTTGGATGGGTTAGAATAAAGATTTGAATAATATCTTATTGCTGACTTGTCTAGCTTTTCTATGCAATGGCCCTGTGCACTGAATTGGGTTCCTAATTGCTAATAAATGGTAAGTGCAGAATATAATAGTAAAGGCTTAGCATTTGCATGTATGTCTACAAATCTACAAAAACAACTATTGCACAATACAATAAATGTCATCCAGTTAAGAAGTTAGGCAGTGAATGTTATTTGTTGACTCGAATCAGTATCAATCACAATAATACATCTTCTTTCCTTCTTCTAAACATCCATATCCATAACAATAATATCATCTCCTTATTCAGTCAGGACAGGATCAGGATCTTCTGTGATATTGCGAGATTGCAACTCCTAACTTTACGTTGTATATAATAATATACCTTTAGTATACCTATACACTACTAGTATGTATGTCGCTTAGGTATTTACTCCCACGAAATATCTAGTAAAGTTGCATAACATGCTCAGATGCTTACTAAATTAATTCACGTGCCTATCTGCTTAATTTTTCCGTAGTGAACACTAAACAGTATGTATTTTTAATTGTAACTTTGTTATTCTCAAATGAGCATATGCCAGACGTATGCCACCTACAAATGCTATTGTTATTATTGTTCTTAATGTTAACCGTCTCTTATCTATCCATCGATATTTATTACTAAAGCATATCTATAATGTTTATCTTTCTCTGTTCAAAACCTATTACTTTTGCAATTAATTAGTTTCACTACTATTTATTAGAACTTCAGGCAGGTGGGCAACTTAGTAGGTAAATCGAATTATTGCGACTATTTTATTAATTGCTGATGGAACAAAACGAAACAACACTATTCAAAAAGTATGCATTTGCAAAAAGAAACCGCTGTAACTAAAATGTACGCTTAGGTATAATTTACGGGGTTTGTGCCTTAATTCTTTCGCAAATATTATCGTGAAATATCTATAATGAGGACATACTTATTTTGCGACATGTTAATATAAGAAATGTAGAAATATATGTATATTTATATAGTAACTATGTTTAGATTAGCGATCCTATTAATCTATGTAATATGCAAGGCTACTCTTACTCTGAATGGACGGTCCTGGTCTTAGTAATACCTATGTAAATTAAATCTAAATGTAATGCCTTAATCTGCGTAGCCTAAATAAATATATACACGTGATAACACAAATCCTGCAAAACAACCATGTTTTTTCAAAGAATATTTAATTTTATCGTTTACTGCCAATGTCCAATAGTTGTTTTGTAACAATGTTTATCTATAAAATAAAGTGTACACGATAATAAATAAATCTCTCAAGGAAAATAAAAATGTTTGCGGAATTGCGAGATATTAATCATATCTGCTTGCTGTTACATGGTTACATAGGTTAATAGTGTTATCATCCAGTTGAACAAAGCCACTACCTATTTTTGCATAGTAACAGTGTTCACAGGAAATATTAGTACAGCGTCTTGTAGCTGTAACCTGTAACTTTGGGCTTGTACTTTGACTTATTTGATGCTATCAAGATTATCTAGGGACGTTACGGAGCCAGTTGCCTAATTTTAATTTTATTACTTCTACTATAAACATACATTGCCGCATAATTTAAAAAAAGTGTTGAATTAACATGTACACTTGTACTGTTGTAAACTGGCCACCGGATGCCCACTCAAAGCAGAAGTGCAAAAATTATTTCGCAAGTTTGTTAATAAGACAATATAGCACTTTTAGTGTAATGTAGCATAAAGCGTTCTATTTGTAGATAATGTATGTATTATAATACATGAACTGTGAACATGTATGCATCTACACACACCCTGAGATGTTTTTTATTGGAGCAATGAAAAATAAAGTATATAACCTTATAAAAATGTGGTGTAATTTCTTATCCAGCAAGTAAGTACACCACAGAGTATACAGTACACAAACGTATAAGTACCAGCACCTACATAACATTACTGTATCAAATTTTTATAATTCGGCAATAATACAATCTCTGATCTCTACCTTTTTCTATATTAAAGATATTCAGCACACATCCACCAAGTAAGTAACGTATATGTATATCATTTACCGAGTGACCATCCTAATTGAATGTAAACAGCATAAACGCTCACCCCAACACAGTACAACAATAGCTCTACAATAAATGATCTTTACCTAGTAATACATTAAATAGATATGCGTAGCAGATCCCAGACTTACAAGGATAAAAGGTTGTGGTGTTATAATAAATGTTTGTAGCTGACTGAGTTGAGGTACTGTTGTAGTAATTGAAATTGAAACATGTGAGAGTGTACGGTAATAAAGAACAAAATAATTACTTCATCTGAATGTCAAGAAAGAAGAGCATGGAAGATAGACATTATAATATTATCCTTAGCACGTAACGCTTTGGTCATACTGTTCCTATACTGTTATGACACAATTAAATAGTAGAAGGATAGGAAGGATAGAGACTATAGCTTACTTACGAATACGATTAGTATTATTGTTTCATGTGGTATATGTATTATGCTGTGAGTAAAGTAGACATAAGATACAAGGACTCTCAACAACAGATCTCAGTGTGTTTTCTTCTTAGGAATTAGCAAACCAAAGCATCATAGCACTAAACAGCATTGAAATAATGTTGAAGAGATATATGCTAAATTAATGAGGAGCATGATTATGTAAAATATAGGTACCTATAATTATACAACTGCAACAAACACCACATAACAAATGCTCCGGCTACAATAATTTGCGCGTGTATTGCTTTTGCTATTACTATAGCTATCACCTATATTTCCCATGCTAACTAATATTAATCTTTGTGATATGCAAATCATGCAAATACTGATACATCTCTCGATCAGAAATACATTCAACATGCAACTCCCATAATAAATTACTTACATGTACATTACTTGACTCTACAATACACGAAATGTTACTATTTCTATGCATGTAGTAAGTATGCCCTATTTTTAACTACAGCCTACCTAATCTAACAACACATATTTTTATTATATCGATAGGCAATATTTTACTGCCACTTAAAAATCCTAAGTAAACGTACACTATATTAAATGTGTTAGGTATGTACCTCTTCGTTAGGCTTACTTGATAAATAACAAATAAAAATAAGTACTTCATTGCTAATCGCTTATTAAATAATTCCATCTCCGAAAACATATTTTTCCATTTGGAGTTTGGAGCATGATAACATTTTCAACTAGAACAAAAACCATTTTAATATTGATCTACATTAGGTGACTCAATCATTAGCCAGTATTATTCGACGATGTATATGCGACATATAGATATTTTAGCATCGGTAAGTTTGTATGTAGAATTTTTAACTATATTTCAGAATACTAACTGGATAAGGTTCCAGTGCTTATTTACTGCATTTATTTTTGTAATTGCATCAATAACTCATATTTATTTTTATGGAGAATGGAGAATGAAAGCTTTTAGCAATGTCGAAAATAGTTATTCATGTGCAAGCATGTGCTACTGGTTACTAATAAGTAAAATACAGACATAGACGTCATTACATTGATTTGTGCTAATAAGTATGCTAAAGATATACGTACTTAGGATTATATATGCTTCTCAAATTGGGAATACGCAAGTAGCATAGTGTAGCTACTTACATAAATATTATTATTCCTATCTGCTATTATGTAGTTAAATTATCGCTATACTGTGTAAAGTATATTTATCTACCTATAGGTACAAGTCATACTATGCTATGCTGCTACCTGTGTATATGTACTTAAGTAATTAATAAGTAATATATTTAAACATTACGTATGTATGTATAAAAGCATAGAATTGCTTATGTATGTGTGGTAATGGTAATATAATAGGTAATTGTTAGTAATGAAAAGTGATGCCAACTTACCTTGACTAACTGTAATGAACTTGACTCGAATAAATGATTGACTTGACTCGACTTGACTATCCACTAGAACTCCACTTAAGCTTGACGAAACGAAGGAAGAAGAAGAAGGATACTATAATATATTATTTGTAGTAAGTTAGTGAGCAAATGTACCTAATGAAATGACTGCACTACTGAAGGAAGGATAGATTACCTGCACTTCACGTAGTCAACGTCAACACTAAAGTTTGTATAATCCAACAGAGAAGTTTCTTCTTCAAAATTCAATGCCGTCGTGTAATGTTTTAGTTGTGTCACCTTTGACCTTCAACAAAAAGTGGTAACTCTTTATTCCGTTAGTAACGTAACGCAGTGTAATAAGCACGTACCTTAAATATGGATGTATTTAGTTCAGACGTAGCATATAGTGGCAATATGTATTGTTTTCTTTATTAAATCTAATATTATGTGTATATGAATACTATATGTATTGCTGTAAAGGATTATTTTGTTATGTAAGTGAGCTGAGGACGAGGAGCTCACATCAATTCAAGTTCTGTTCAGTTTAGTTAGCTTGGCAGTCAAATCCAATCCAATACAAGCCAAATCACAATACAATGAACATTGAAATTGGTATTATTTTAATGTAGTCGTAACGTAGTGTAATCAGTAAAGTGAGTATCACATAACATAACAATAACCAAACTAAACCACAATGCAATGAAAGTTTCCTTTGACTAGAACTTGGATTTCTTAGGGGAGGAGACTAGTTAGTTAACAATCACTGGATATAATAGAATAATAACACCAGTATGTATTTATCTATGTAAAACTGCATGTAACGCAACACCGAGTTTGGCTTAGGACTCACTTAGCACGTACCTTTGTTCTAATATATATATATAGTTTACCACAAACTAAAAACAAAGGAGATTTTCAGTATATCATTTCAATAATTTCATGTCAGTGTTTATTTGCGTCTGTATTATTGCGGGCAATTAAATTGTGGCAAATTAGAGTAGATTGTTCTTCATCCTTTTGAAAAAAAAAATTTATTCCTTATTCATGAATTATGACACATAAGTATGTATACATATATATTTACATATACAAATGTATGCATAATTATGTACTAGTAATTATGTACTTTTTTGGAGTTATGTAAGTAGGCAGGTAAATTATATGTGTGTATCTACAATAAATCTGTATGTGAGTAAAATAGGCAATAGCTTAAGAAGTACGTACTAAATAAAAAGCTTAAATACCCAAATTTCCCTTAAAATTTTTTAGTTACCGGTTTATTAGGTTACCTAATGGTATAGCTCTGTGTTGAAGGTGTGTGAAATAAACTGTGATTTCAATTATGATCCTGAGATGTTTATTGCAACTGTACCTAAATGTACACTATCACTATCTTTTGTTTGTATATCTATCCCTATCGTAGTTTTTACTGTCGTCACTCGTCACACTCACAATTTGTTGTACCATACACTAATAAATAGATAACAATGAGAATAATCAGAACTGAATTTATCTCTTATATTCATATAATATTTTATTCTTTTCTATTTATTGTGTGTGTATCAAGGTATGCACTGAAATTGTATTTTAGTTCATTATGATTAATTGTAATGTTACTATTGGTTCTTTTTGTATTCGTATTATACAAGGAGGTATATACTTATCTATTTTAGCCGAATAGTTTAAATATTTGTAGTTTTGTATTTAGTATCTGTTTAGTAGATAGACATTTTTATATGAGACAAACAAGTGTGTAGTAAGAATAACTAAATAACTACAATATATATGTACTATAGGTAAGTACAGATATTAAGCTATGTAGTAATATAAATTATTTACTTGCCTTGCTGATTCCTTTGTATAAGTAATGTAACACATAATAATATGTCATATTATGTGTTATGTTATGTACTACGGCTTAATATACGTAATCCTATCGAATAATACTCTCTTTATTATTATTGTAGATAAAATATGTTTAAATAATAATAATAACTATATAACTATATGTAGAAAGCACGAGTGCGGTTTAACATCATTGTATTTGTATAATACAACTAAGTACAAAACCAACCTAAGTTAATTTATTTAGTTTATACTTGTATGGTATGGTATTTTAGTTGTAGTATGAATGGTATTGAATTGATTAGATGTAACTATGTGTTTATGTGTGGCTTCTCTTCTCAAATTCTACTGTAATTGAATATTACTAGTAAACTAAATTGAATTGAAAAGAAGACTTACTTTATCGTTATTTATATGTATTTATGTACACATAGTACACATTATGTGTGTACTTTTCTAAAGAGATATAGAGATACTCTGTCTATGTATGTGTGTCTGTATGTATTTACACGTAATACCTAATTGTAAGATGAGATTATGATGAACGTGATTATTTGGAATTGGATGTTGTTCGTCTCTGCTCTATATAGTTTCACTTCTCGATGTATACAATGTAATGCATTGTAATGCAATGGTGTGTGTCCTATTGGGTGAACATCAAGTGCTACACTGAACTAAAGCTTTGATAATATTTTGCTGATTGTGATGATGTGACTATGTGAGTGACTGACGAAGGAGTATGCGTATCCGAGTCCGACCAGAACCAGAACCAGGCTCCCTTCTTCTTCTTCCTTCCCTTGCCTTTGGATTACATTTGCCTTATCCTTTATATCTCTATACATACTCTTTATACTATACAATACACACAGAAGTGTTATTTCATCCTCTTCCAGGCGATTTACAACTATTACGTTTGTTTTCTCTTTTTGTGTTGTGTGTGTATGTTTCTATGTAAAAATAATGTTTTTGTGTGGAGATGTCGAGAATGGTGTTCAATGTGCTGTGTTGTATACAATAAATGTATTATTAGGTATTAGTTAGGAATTCTCCCCAGAATGAATAAGAACAAAAGAACAGAACAGTACAAATAATCTCACTCTTCCACCAAAAATGAAAATGACAGTGAAGCTGAATAAAATATTATGGTAGAAACTATTCAATTCTCAGTATGTATCTGTAGTATTACTATGTATGTATCAATTGAGATTTGACTTGAGAATGAGGATCATCGCAGATCGCAGTCAGTCGTATGGTTCTATTACGAATATTATGTAGAACAGTAGTAAGATTTAGTTAGGTATATAGTACTTATAGCGAGTTGACTTCTTCACTCTTCTCCTTACTTTTATTGACTAGTGGAGTATGTGAGAGCAATAGTGCCGTTTTAAGTTTTGTTGTTGACGACAAAAGATTCTTTGCTTATGTTAGGTATCCATGCATATGTAAACTAGATAAATCCTAAATACATAACCAATCCAAGCACATTTAGACCAGAATACATACAAACACATTACTACTTACTTACTGCTGCTGCATGCATGCACTGCAGTCCGCATGACCAAAAGAGATGAGACATTTGGCCAAATGCCATAATATATTCATTATATAAGTATAACTGCTTTAGAAGATATATGGAAACATGTGTCCTAAACATGGGGTACCAATGCGCACCGCACAGGGATCCCTGTGAATGAAAATCAAGAATTTGCGGATCTATAACCTTTTAACTCTGACGAGGAATGTAGATATTTACTACTTATATTTTGATTAAAAAAAATAACAAAGTTAGCACGTAGTGGATGTATTATGAAAATACATATTTACTATTTCACGTAAATGTACGAAAACTTTTGTTGTCAAAAGTTGTAGAAAACTTTTTGGACAGCATGCTTATTTATGCTAAATGCTACACACGATCAACATTCAAACAATGTGTGAACCGCATTCGAGGCTGCAAACGCTGTCTTAATTTTTAGAAAGATTTTCAAACTAAAATCTTTAGGGGACCATAGTAAATAAATTTTTTGCCGAATACCTGAAAAAAGTATAGCTATTAGCTTTTATTGAAGACAAGTGGAGTGAAATATGTAAAATCTCACGTCTAAGCACAGGGGCTTTCCTGCACGGTGGTCCTGTGTGCCAATGGCAGATATATTATTGTGTGAGTGTGACGTATTTGTAAAGACTCGACTATACTGCTCTATTACGTACGTAGTAATACCTACACCACACTACTACACATAAAATGGTAAAAGTGACTTTATGCGATAACTAATGTAAGTAAATTCAGTTTGTGCAGTGTAGGATTGTAGGATATTATGGCTTTAGAGTTCTATCTGACTGAACTAAAGCCTCATCATCATGCCATATAGTAACTCTGCCTTATGGGACCCTACTACTAATAAACAGAAAGAACGGTTATTACTTGACTGCACTATTTTTCCTTGCTATACTAATATAACTATTAAGCTGTTAGTTTATATAATAATGCCTATTAATATATTCTTGAGCGATAATGCTTGCCTGTTGTTGCATTGTATTAATATTAATGACATTACATTTCATTATTACGTACGAGGAGTAAGCTATTAGCTTTCATACTTTAGCCACTACATAGTAAGCGACTTCGTAGAGTCGTCCTCCTCCTGAAGGCTATTGTTTTCGATGAGCAAAGCCAGAAAACCAAACCAGGCAACCTTTCTTCCTTCAATATCAGCAATTCCCCAATCAATCCCCAATCCCCAATCAACAATCAACAGTAATGATTTGCTTGCCTATTTCCATTCCACGGCTCACTGGCAATAAAGCTTACAATACAATGCAACGCGATTATGCGATGCCTGGATGGAATAAATATAACACCATTCTCTCCATTCGTTTCGTACAATATTCTTCATCCAATATATTTATTATACGGTATTCTCCAATTTTCAACACACAATCCTAAAAAATATTGTCGAACATTCGTCCAGTTACATATATAATGGCACAAAAATTATTATTATTTTTGCATTCATAAGTATTTCATGAAAACTTAAAGTTTAGTGCCGATTTCTTTTATGGAATAAAAGCAATAAACAGTGTAGATTCTTAAAAATCCTGATTTAAATATGTACCTACATACGAGAGACGGGACAGTTAGGAATTTTTAAGGCTTTTTGCCTAAGGTAAGTAAGAAGTGCTAAATGCAAATCCATGGAGATTTGATATGACCGTTGCTTTTCCCATGACTTATTTACAATATTTATTTTTATATTTAAAGCAGGTATCTCTGGGACATTCAGCAATTTTTATGTGTCCAATAATACCCGTTCAACACTACAGATTAATTCGTTGGACAGGACGCCATAATAATATGTTCCCTAGCTGTACGGAGAATTGCATAATATTATATGATTCAAACCCTGCTTATGTAGGAGTAGAGAGAGAGCATCATAATAAAGGTGTACAGTAATAGTAAGCTCACATGTGATTTATTTTGAATCTGAAATGATTTCCAAAATTATGTGCTACAATAAATTACAACATTGACATTTCCGCATGTCAAATCAAGTTAAATAAATTCGGATAATTATAATTTGGAAATAAAGTATTACTGTGCACTATCAGCCTTTATTCGTATAGAGGAATGTCGTTTGCCAAAGGACTGATGATGCTAAAAACGGAAGAAATATTGTACCTTACGGAAACCCGCATATTGGAGAATATTTTACTTGGTTGTAATTATAGCTTGTATTATGATTCTAATTTAAGTAATATTAAACTTTATATATTCTGTTAGTTAGACATTTTTCTATATCTACGGGGGCAAATAAATTCATATACTAAGTATTAAGTTAATATAGAATATAGTTGTAATATGCGTTTTAATTCTTGCAAAAAAGTTTTGTTAATTCTTCTATAGCTACTTATTTATTTCTAATTGGGCTAATTTTGTTACAATAAGAAACTGTTTGGCCTGAAGTTAGTATTAGTAGTTTCATTCAGTTTGTGCATTTTATCTGCCAAATTATATCATTTATCCAAATCATGCCAAATAACGCCACCCTTTCAATTTTGTTATTTTCATTCTTAATATATATGTGGTATTTACTAAAATACAAATAAACCCACTTTCGCATATGTACTGAATATAATTAATGAATATTACGTTAATTACTTTATGTAACAAGTAATTAAAACTTGAATGTTAAAACAATCAATGAAAACAATGAACGAAAAATGTTTGGCAAAGTTGCCTTCACCGTCGACCACAATTACATACAATTTGTGTATGTGTGTATGTGTAAGTATTTTTGTCAAATTATTTCCCCAACAACAAATAGTTACGTCGTCGTGCGTGGGTACTTAGCTTATGTGTCTATGTGTACATAATATAAAATAAACTTAATTGCATGTACATAATATGCGAAACTAAATACACACGCATAATATACGATCTATAATGGGACAACAATTATTTACGTTGATTTACATTCAATTATTTTCGCATTATTAGCTATTTACTAAAAAATTATTATGGACAAAATATTACATGGGGCACATATTGCCCTGCCACCGCTGAGGTAGTCACACTTCTTTACATAATATATATAATACGATTTTTGATAGGGTTCATTCAATATAAACCGTGTTCCCAATACAAACTAAATTGGTTACTTTAGTACACAATAAAAATTTAAATAATCATTGGAATTATTATGACGAAAAAGCAAATATGTATGTAAAAGCAGGACTCCAGCAAATCATAATATTTAGTGTCACACTTTATCACATACCTATATATTACAACACAACTACATCTAATAAATGGCCAAATGTACACACATAATCTGTACTCATCTAAAAATGAAAAGCTAAAATGTTTATAATGATTTATTATATTGGGTGCAAAATATTGGCATTCAAGGGAGTTCGATAAATGTCATCCTCCATCGTCGTCGTATATCAAGTTATATCTAAGTCATCTATATCTAAATCATAGTAGAGACAGAACGACATAAAATATGAAATAATGACAAGGCAAGGCATTCAAAACAACTAAAACTAAACTAACAATGAAAGCCAACAAAAAAAAACAAAACTTCATGCAAAAAGTGTTCTGCTCTACTTTCCTTGTAAATACTAACACACAAGTGCATTGATTGCTTACTTTTCTTACTCTTTTACTCCAGTAACCAGGCAGAGACTCCAGATAGGAGTGATAGTTGTTTCTGATAAAAATAGTGTTACTTACTACGTACTATTTACATAATATTGTATGTTTCATTCCCCTACCTATACTACATATACCTAATATTAACTCCTCAATTTACCCCTAGGGACAATCAATTCAGAACACACATTTTACTTCTATGTAGTAGAATGTGAGTTACAATTATTGCAGTTAGTTTACATGCGAGTTAAATATAGTTAATATGTAACTATGTAAGATTGTGCACTTAAAACGTGTAAGTACCTATAAATTGTGTTATTATTGTCTTCCCTACTCATTGCTTACATATAAATATGCGTTGACGTTATAATAAAAGCAAAAGCATAGCACACTTATCTAAGTGTAATAGAAAGCTAAGGTTGGGCTTTATAGATATTCTATTTTACAGAACTCTGGTCCTGACCAGACATTGCATTGCATTGTTGGCTGGCATTATATTAGTTTGTTGGTTTGGTTGAAGGGATAATGATATCGATATAACACATTGTCAGCTGTACTGGAACTTTATGAATTGGAGGCAGCTGCTCTTCTAGATTGGATTTGGATCATGTTCAGTTCTTGTCGTGTGTTTTGTGTGATATCTGTAGAATGGAAGTTCATGATGTTGATGATGGGATTAATGCCAGTGCCACTATTCCCTTATGTTTATGTTTGTTTGTACATTGTAGCAGCCATAGCTATTTTCTATTCTTTTTACTGACTTACGTAAGCAACAGAGTCAAAGTATGCAAGTAATAATACTCTTCTGGATATCATATTAGTAAGTTTAACTTTTAACTCCCTATGACTGTACATCGGATAATGCCAAGCCAACTAATTATAAAGCGGAGAATCGACTCTACGACTCCAGTTCCGAAAAATCTCGTCCTCACTCGTCTCGTCACTCGACTCATCCTAATATAGATCCATTCTTGCAGTTTATGCTTAAGGTAGCTCTGTCCCTGTCCAATAAAAATAAGAAGTGCAAGACAAAAAGGTCGTACACAATATAATAACAGTGCAATTGTATACATATAGAAAAATGTAATACTTACTATGGAATGCTATTTGGCATTTATATTGTTGAAACAAGGTATAGGCATGTGCATCGAACATATCAATAAATGACTCGTCAAACAAATTAAAATAAAAGGTTTATAATGTTTGAATTACTATACACAGGGGGGAAATACTTTATTTGTTAAATTATTATTAGTTTGTTAATAATAAATAGTTAGTATAGAAAATATTGGTCACATCGTATTGTGAAAT
>JAQFYC010005455.1:0-14373 GCA_034694165.1 Tomocerus mixtus
ACTACCCAATGTTCACATTTCCCCTATCACGTAGGCAAAATCAGTTTGTAACAGCATACTAGTAGAGGAGAAAACTTTCTCCGGAAAGTTAGAGAGCATACTTACTATACTTTTTATTTTAATGTGTGTGTCTGATTGAGTTGGAAAATCAGGTGCATACAGTGTCCGAAATAATATCTTCTCCTGGGTTCCAGGGCCGAATACTCCATTGTTCAAAAATAGCAATTGATCCAGTAAATATCACCTGATTTGAGTGAAACCAAGTGGAATAAACTTTTGTATAAATAGGCTTTCGAATGATGTAATAACATATAAGGTCACTACTCCTAGGGACATATGTTGCGTCGGACCCTGTAGCAAGGTATTCCCATTCTCCTATCATTGATGTGGAAATAATTACATTGGGAAGCTCTCAATCTCAATTAACTCATCAATTCATTAGCATATCTAAGGAAAAAGAATAGTTGTCAAAGTCTTTGTCTCCTAAATAGTTGTTGATTGCCATATCGATTTCATATGTTAGTTAGCGTATTGTCAGTCTATTAGTCCGCAGTTCTTAAGAGAGTTATGCAATAGTCTGTTCAGGTACATTTATTGATAGAAGGGACACTCAGCTATATGTTCCGAAAAAGATAGCTTGGGGACAATATGGTAAATTGGGAAATTATGGTATGAATGATGTGAACATGTACGTATGTGTGTACTGCGTTTTAATCAATATCATATCAAGCTACAAGCTGTAACTTACATACACACTTAAATGTATAAGTATTATTCAAGGTCTCCACATTTTCAAGAAATTGCATAACTGATCGACAATCTGGTTTGCTCCTTAGAAAATAGTTTTCGTTAATAAGATTTGCAAATAGTAATTTGGTCAGAAGTTTCGGCAACTTTCATTCCTACCTTCTATCTAATTTGTGGTTACAATACAGAATAGAAACAGGGTTAGTTCGTAGTGATGAGACAATACAGAGGAGTCCCCATACCATCAACCCAAGTTGTTGCAATTAGCATCTTGTTCTTGCATGCATGTAAACTTTCTCGAAGCAATAATGATTTCACATTGAAAGTACCTATATACAATTTGTACATGCTAATATGTAAACTGTGTGAAATTATCAGCCTTGAGGGAATTATAAACTTCTTTCCATTCAGTTTGATATCGAATATGACCATAGTATGCAAATTGGAATTTGCAGTTTTGTATTTCCATTGATAGAATGTAGGAAAGTCAGGAATTGAAATGACGGTATAAGTTACTGCAGCGCTACGGGGAACATTATACATGTATATGTAATTAATAATGACTATTTGTAGCTTATAAAGAAATGACTGCTCCTTTTAATACTACACTCATATAATAATGTCCTTAGGTTGCAGGTATTATAACAGTATAATATTAATATTGCAGGTTTATCATGGTAAGTGTATGCGCTTAGGCATTTCTTTATACAACATACATATAAATGATTTGGCAAAAATGTAATGCATATGATAGCGGCAAAAACTTTAAGGTAAAGTTCCAAAAATTTCAGTTTTTGGGCCAAAATAAGACAATTTTTTAGTAAATATTGAATCTATTAGTTTGATTTAGCTGTAATAAGGGAAACTTATAACTATTTTGAACCAAAAACTGCAATTTTGGTAACATTACCACCGTTATTGTCTAGGTATTACTGGTAATACCTTATTACTGTTTCTCCCGGTAATACATACTTTACATACATACATAAGAATAAAGTACATACATGTACTTTATTCTTCGTATTTGGATCAGTAAAACCTGACAAGTCTAATGTTCCCGATTACCGACCTGACAGCAACACAAAACGAATTGTAAAGTTTCTTAGAGAAACAAAATTACTTACATAATACTACCGAATACCGAATTACTAAGCACAACATGCAAGTTAATGTGATGTATTTGTAGTAATTATCCAAACCAGCATGCATAGTACAGATAATAAGTAATCCTCGCCTTCGTGTATTTGCTTGTGAAAATGCATACACTGCAAAACATTTACATAAACTAAGCAAATTCAAATTCAAAACAACTTCAATCTCTCTATATTCTTTTCTTCTCTAGAGTTTCCAGTTTCCCAATATCTAGATGTTTTAGTTTGTGTATAAGTTAGTATGGCTAATTAGCATTATTGCACCCAAATATTTATATACTATCCTTGGCTAATAAGCATAATGTGAAAGTTAAAAGAAAATTGTAACAATTGTAAAAAATTATACGTATTCGTTCATAACATTATTTACATTATTAGTATACTTATAAAAATATACATCACATCCCTTGAGCATGATTCAATTATAAATAAACTTCAACGTGGTACACAACAGTAGTGAGAGATAGAAGAGATAAAAGCAAAAGCCTGTAAACAAAGCTGCGTACATTATAATGTAAACATTACTCTGGATTAACACTACTGAATTAGTTTATCAATCTGAAATGCTTATACTGTACTCCTATTTATGTCTGTTTCATTTTTGTATTTTCAGATGATTCAAGAACTACCCAGTATCAAGTACTGAATGCAAATATTATTTAATCTCTTGCGCCAATTCAACTGTGAAGCTTAAATTCGAATGGAGCTCATGACATCACCAGGAGAATGTCAACGTCAACGCTCCGTTGTAGCTAATGTCATTCCGGAGCAGGAAGAGTTAGTCGATAGGGAAACGTGTTGGCTGCTTACACGCTCCGAAGTAGCAATAATAAAGAGAACAATTGTATTGAAGAATTTGAAAATCTTTTCAGACACATTAAACTCCTAACTACAGTGGAGTTAAGACAATTAGCCGTTTGTAGTACTTAGTTTTAGAATAGAACCAGTGCCCCCAGCCCCTGAAATAAATAGATAATTATACAGTTTACCGTCTAGTGAAAAATAGCAAATCTACAAACAAAAGGCATCTACTAGTCCTAACTATTTAATCTGGTGCCTTCAGTAATATTCGTCGCAAAAGAAATATTACATACGTACATACATAAGAAGCAAAAATAATGGATTTGTCAGTGCCGTCGTCTTCGAGGGGTGCAGCTGCCAAAGATGACGGCAGTGACAGTGGAAATTCGGGTGGTTGCCTCTCACAGCCGTCATCTCCGCGTCTTTCAGGACGGCTTGGCCGTGTCACAAGACTTATATCCAGATCGGATGCTAATTTAGCAAATGTTCATAAGGTAAGCTAAAAACAATTCCGTAAAAATTTTAATTACTTGTTTTTTTATAAAAATTAAGAAAAAAGAGTGAAAAAAACGTTAGATTGCAACAGTGCTTGCTACGTCATGCATTTACATAGGCACGGTTTGCATATATCAAGGCACGGTTTTATTGGGACACATTGTAAAAATGTCAGGAGAAAGTAGGAGAAAGGTCAAATAGATATGGTATACATTTGGATATTGCTTATATTCTAAAAGCCAAAGTATTTATCTACAAAATTAACAGATCCTAACACTGGACTCATTTAGGAATAATACCCCTTTACTAATTCCATTCGAAATAATTCACTTTCTTTATGTAAACCTTTAAATAATTTAACCCGAGTAGTCGGGTTCTGGTTGGAATTTGAAAGCTTTACTGCTCTGCTATAAAATAACCTTTTCAGTCGAGTAGAGTCTTTGGAAACTTAAAATGTGTCACCCTGAAAGCGCGTTTGTGTGCTTTTGTGTAATACCAACCGAAGTTTCGCTTGTATAAGGATACCATAACAGAATTAAGCTTTTTCGTTTTGCAGGCGAGATGACAACTCTTTCCTGTGAATTCATTAGGACCGTGCGAATTACTATCTTTGTATGGTAGGATTACTATTAGAATAGAATGCATTATACGACCTACATGTAAAGAATGAGCAGACACATCTTTATTATATTATAAATACCGTGCTATATTGAATAACTGTAGTGTACTGCATAATAAAGTGTAGGTACTACGGGTAGTCCCTTGTGAAGATACTTATGAATATGTATGACTGTGTGATAGTTTTATCCGCTCTTGAGATTCAGACAGCCCAAACAGTAGAGTGTTGGGGTTGCTAGCAAATCTAGATTTAATTAGCATAGTACCTTTATATCTCACTACGATTTTTGAATTTTTATTTCCATATTACGTACCTACTTAAACTTACCTACAGAAAAGAATACAAATAGGAAGCTATAAAATTAACAACCTGTCTAAAACTGTCTCTGGTGAATCTAAATTGTTATTTTATGGGGTTAACGTTGCACTGGGCTGAGAAAGTAAGTAGATCTTAAGTAATTTTTCCTAGGGTTCTTCAAATTTCGGTTAACAATACGCTATTGTTTGCATAAAACTTCCACTTCTTCAACTGGTGTAGTAAACTAGATTATAAGAAGACATTAATTACACAAAATAATATTTGGAGTACTTGGAAATTGTCACTTTTATCCATTGAGAATTTAGATACGTACATACTAAATGTGGTAATTTGCGAACAGTTCCCAATTTGATATCTAGGTTATCATTGAATTCAACTAAATATAATGCATATAGACACAGGTACAATACTAAACGTAGTTTAAGTGGATCCAATTCCATTGAGTATCGCTGAAAGCTGTCGGAAATTGACGATTTTTTAATTTAGCCAGGATGAAAGAAAAACGAATGAACGCCGACTTTCTCTCATCAAACTGTTTTACCACATTGGTACTTTCCTTTACTTTCCCTCTTCGTATCACAATCACAGGTAATAATAGCGAGCAGTACAAATTAACTAACATATTTTGCTGTTTTGTTTATTTTGCACAGATAGGTGATAGTAATAGACAAGTTTGGGTGTCCCGCATTGCGTTTGGATGGACTTAGAAAAAATTATCTTTTTGAATCCTCTTATAACCTTGTAGCAAATGCGTATCAATCAAAAGCACTCATGAACGAGACACCGTAGGAAAAATAAATTAGTGTTATATTGAAGCCCTTTACTAGTGCTTTCGATTGATACTCATTTGGTACAAGGTTATAAGAGGATCCAAAAAGATGAATTTTTCTAAGTCCAAATCCAAGTTTCTAAGTCTAAGTAATGCGGTACATCCAAACTTGTCTATTACTAGTATATATCACTTGATTGTCAAGAAAGTTATGAGGACACCACAGCTAAGACTTCTTTTAAACAAAGTTGAGGTGATGTAAACTTCCTTTGTGTGAAAAGTTATTATGAGTTAGAGCAACTACGTATACTTACCTAGATAACTTGTAAACAATAAATTGGGAAAGAGAAACCAAAGAACGAGCCCATTGGACATTGTGTGGATAATCTCATACGTGAATTATCTGTAACAGACTTACCTCAGGCATTTATAAAGTCTTCATAAGAGTTTATTATCGTATGAAACCTTCATGAGCATTTTTCTTGTTTTAAGTTTTGAATGATATGATTCACAATAGCGAGCAGTCAGCAGTATAAAAGTACAGATATTACAAGCTGTTGGCAGTAATATTGTTCTCTAAGAAAATGTATTATTACTGTTAAACAAAGGGCTCTAAGAATAATTACAATCTTTGACTTCCAGAATTTTTGCATTCTATTGTTAGGTTTATTATCTAATTTGGTTTTACAGGGAAAACGAGCGCGACACGATTCTGGAGACTCTGGTTCACACGTGCACTCGCTGTCAAATACTCCTGAGGAAGGCAGCCCGTCCAAAGCATCTTCTCTTATGGCCAAAGCTACAGGATATATGACGCACTTAAAGGTAGACTTAATTCACATTTGTCCCTATTTGAAAAATATTATAAGTAATGTAAGTACCTATGTTTAATATATGCCACTATGACAGTTACTTTTATGTATTGCACTAATAGCTCTATGAAATTAATGATGCAATTCGCAAAAGTGAATATAGAAACTGCAATGTAAAGTGTTTTATTTATGTTGACTACAAAGATTATCTTCTCTGCTTTAGTAGACTTTGGTTTCCAACTATAGTTATAGCGTACTACATACATACTACATGCATGCTGTGTAAGTATACATCATACAAATAAATGGGTATGTGCTTATCATATTTATCTCGTATTATATAGTTTACTATATAGTATCCGTTTGAAGACGACAATCCCTAAGATGATAAGTAGAAAGACACTAAAGAAATCTGTATGTAATGTAAACATTTATATTCCAAAATCAACAACATTGAATCAAGTTTAAAAGTAGAGCAGAGCAGACATAAAAGGGACTTATTTTACATAGGTATTTGGTATACATGGCTTAGAAATGCAATTTCTGTATTATATATCTTTAAACAACTTTCAAAGCAAAAGCTGCTTCTCTGTATTCGTATTTTTCACTCTCCAAAACTAAATTTTAGTGTCTTAGTAAAGTTAATGGAAAAGTGGAGTGGCTGATATCTATAAAACTACCTCCCAGCATTTCTGTGCATTTATATTGATATTGTACTTACCTTAGAAAGGACTTTACTGTTACTTCTTGCGCACATTCCTACGCTACGAAAAGCTTCAACTAATGCATTCGGTTTCCAGTTTTCCACATAAATGCACCTCCTGGTTGTCTATAGTCTGTGATTTAGTCGAATGTATTGAATAGGGCATGGAAACAACTGGAGGTTTACACATAATAATATAATATTTATATCGGACACATTCAATACTAGTACTATCATTAAAGTCTTGATTAAATGTTCATCTAATACTTACATATTGATTAACATGTAGTCTGTGTATTTATAATATATAGTCATGCTCTTTCTTTCACCCTAACAAAGATTTAGGAAAACATGAAAAGATTTCTGAGAATTTTTATTTAAGTCATAATTATCTAACATTGTTACACGTTCAAAGCAGTTATAGTCTAGTTTTGTGCAGCAAGGGAGTTTTCATGTGAGACGATGATTAGCATATAAGTTGTAGTGCAAAACCATTTTGGAAATAGAAAATAATTACCTACGTTTGTGCCTATAATATAGACTCAAATATAGAACAGAACAGAGTATGTGCTTACAGATATACAGATAATACGAAACTCTTAATAATGGAAAGAAAACAATAACATTTAGGTGATTCCTTTTTTCATCAAGGTGGTATTGTGCCAGTATGTACAGCAAGTTATACGTGTATTCCCTACATACTCAGGAAGAAGTGCAATAAGACTACCTCTTAACTTTTAGGGACTGTTATTGTGATAGTTTTCAGAGAAAGTTTTGACACCTAATGCTAATGCTACTTTTACCCTAGGCGACCCTTTTGAATAATTCATGTCTTTCTGTGTAATTATAAATGCTAGTCTATGTTGTGCACTGATATACGTACTACCTTCCGAGGAGATGTGTGATGCTTCTTAGGAATACTTACACAGTCTTGGTAAAACAATTTGAAAAGGTCTTAAAATGTAAACTCAAGTAACATTAATCCCTTCTCTTCTTCGGTTGTGTAAGTAAACTTTTCTCCCTTTACCCTAACCATTAGAAGGCTTTGTGACCTCTCACATTTTGATGAATATAAATAGGTAGGTAGATGAATAATATGCAAATAAGTGATTTTGCTAGCATTAGCTCAAAGTTTAAGAAAATTAATAACTGAGGGCAAAGCAGAATCCTGCATAATGATCTACAGACAGCAAATCCAGAAAGTGTTACTTCCGTACTTTCATCGTACAGGCTACAATTTTTGATTTTTTTACTCATCCAGGCTTACGGAGCACGTTTTGTACTTTATATAATTTATCAAATTTTATAATGCCATATAATATATGTAGATAAATATACATAGTAAGGATGTAAATAAACAAATGCTACAAATGTTGAGTAAACAAGTCCTCTATGTAACTTCTTTGTAATTAAATTAAGTAAAGATATCAATTTTTATCGAAGGTAGCTTTTAAGTGTTTGGACTACAATGTTCAATTACTGAATAGTAACTATGGCCATCATTATTCTTAACTACTTACTATACGATACAGCCTATTGAATTTGTTCAATCATTCCAATGTTAATAGTAGAGTTATCAATACCCCTTGAAACGCATCTCCCCAATGTAAAAGTGCCTGGACCACTTTTTGTCCTATAAAATCCAAATTTCCTTATAGTTATAGGGATTTTGTGTCCTTATAGGGCCTCTTATAGGGATTTTGTGTCCTTATAGGAGCTCTTATAGGGAATCTTATATACCTTTGTGGAAGGATGCCTTTTTACTACCTGAACCTATGTTAAATAATCTTAATGACAATTTAATGCAATTAAAATTTTGAACAATTTTTCGGACAATTAAAATTTTGAACAATTAAATTAAAAATTTCGAACAATTAAATTAAAATTTCGAGCAATTAAATTAAAATATTTAACAATTTTGAAAAATAACTGGAGTCTTGTGTGTGGTGATTAGTGTATTTAAATAAGTGTAATTAGTATTTGGGACTTTGCTATTACAAATTCTAATTAAACTTATTCAACCGGGAGCACGTCCGTCCTAAGGACACAAAATCCCTATAACTATAAGGAAATTTGGATTTTATAGGACAAAAAGTGGTCCAGGCACTTTTACATTGGGGAGATGCGTTTCAAGGGGTATTGATAACTCTACTGTTAATGTTCCTAAATAGTTATTTGGCAAAGATAAAATATCCTAATGGTAATATAAATCTAATATAATCTGTAAACGTAATGTTGATATGCATCACTACATCTATTATTCTTATCTACTTCCTTAGTTTATTGGATGTATCGGTACATAAATATGGTATGTATCAGTCTGTATTTAATATGATGTAATTTACTTCTATACACGCTTACGCTCTACAACGTCTGTTGTGTTATGCTCCGTAAAGTCAACTTTCTTTCTGAACTTTGCATTCAATCGGCTACACAAAAAGAATGCATTGTACAGCATAATAGAAAACGATTGAAATGTGAAGGACACAATAATAGGTAAAAGCTAACAGCCCAAAAATCAATTGACAACATGTCAAACACACTTCTCAATTCGATTTAACAAAGTACTATATAATCCAAGTTCTCTCTTCGTTCACATATTTACTACGTTCAATTCAATATTGTTCAATGGAAAAGATGAAAGATAATGGAAAGCTGTGCATGCAGTTACAGCAAAGTACAGCGATAGCTAAGTTAGGAACCAAACCACTCTAAACGAAATAGAGCCATGTCATTGCAAATAATGTATTATTCAAAAGTAGGCTATTGGAATTGGGAATGTCAATGCCATAAGTGCAGTGCAGTGGCAATCTTTGTGACAGTATAATGAACTACAATACAAATCTGAACAAAGTACTGGTAGTAACTACTGTACAGATATTATCTGTACATACAAATATAAATGAACATACAGAAATCTCTGAAAATGGTATTGTAATACATATTATGTAGGTCTATGATTTCTGAAAAATAAAAACAATCAACCTGAAATACAATATCTATTACGAGTGTGGAATATTTTTGCATTTACATATCAATATTTCCTTTTTAACTGAAAATATGTCAGTGCTTCGTGATGCGTAATAAATAATATGGCATGCAGAAATGCACTTCTGATAACGTTCCCTTTTCGAAAAAAATGATGCAGGAAATTAAAATTGTATCTTGGAAAATGTAGGATGGACGTGTTTTGATACAACTCGAACACTACGCACGTAAATGTGCTATTGGAGTCACAAATAAACTCATTGTTATATAAGCATTAAAAAAACTACAAGAAAACTCTAGTTGCATTATTAAAAGAATATTGTGGAGTATAGAGTGAACTTACGCGTAGGCGTTTAATAGCTATTTCAGCGATTGATCATATAGTAGTATTATTGCATAATACGAGTACATATAGCAATTCCAAAATGGTGCTGTATGTGTTGCATTTTCTTATATTAATACTTTTAGTAAGTATGCCTACATTGTTGATATTTGCATAGACATACAACTCGCGTACCGTGAATTTTCATAGTCTAATAGATGCCTTCTTTCCTCTTGTTAAGTACGATCTGTATTGGAATTTGAAATTGAAACTCTACTCATCCGAGTAATACATACATATTTACATGCAAATAAACAAATAATGTACATACCAAATAGCAATGCACTTGTGCATGTAGCCAAAAAAAATCTAAGCTGATGTGATATATGTAGCTACATATTTTATTATACTGTACTGTAATTTATTTAGCCTGCTGCACGCGCAATATAAAATGTCAGTTCTTGCAGAACAGAAATCGTGATAAAATAAATGAGTTCCCTGTGTAGTACTATCCAGTACACTGTACTGTCTGTATGTGTGTGCACAATAAGCCAATATATCTGGCTATCAGCGTAGCAGCTTATTAAAAGAGCATGTAGTTGTTAAATACTAGAGAGATTGCGATATAATTTAATAGTGTAAAGTGTAAGGGTAGTAGTAAATCATATAGTGATAACATAGAAGTGCACTGTACTAATAAAGTGTAAGAGTGAAAGTCAACATGAGTAGAGCGACATACTACATACTCTTTTCCATTATTTCTTAGAGAGCACGTCCAATGGTCCATTAGCTTAACTCAACAGTTCCTTTCATTTCCTGAGCAAAAGTAAGTGTGACGATACATGATCCGGAGATTGTCGAAAAAAACAGCAGCGTAAACATAGCTAAGTTTTCCATTTCCATTACAGAGAAAACAGTAGTATGTATGTATATAACTCTGCTTTATGCGCATACGGGTATAAGACTGCGGAATGTTGTTAGACTTTTTCCATTTTGTACTTATTTACTAAACAAGCACACATATTAAATCGTGATATACTGGAGTGTTATACCATGGTGCTTTACTTTACTTTTCCGTTTATTCGGTTCTGTACGTTAGTGCTACCCAATTCAAAGTAAACTAGGAGTACGGGTTAAGACATACGGATATACTTATACTTATAGATAGGTATATTTATCTGAAATTGAAAAAGGTCCGCTGCTGTCATTCCATAGTTTTCTGTGATGTGCTGTGCTGAGTTGTGTAGAGAAAATGCCATTAAGGTGCTCTACACAGAGAAAGAGATGCAATAACTACATTGGAGGTAGTGCGATAAGTAAGATATCTATTATGTATAGTGTACCTTTGAGAATATACCTAATATCAATGGCCATGGCCACTCCAGTCTCCAGTATTGTACGATATTCTACTGTTACGTAGAATGGGTCACAAATGCATTGTATGTAACGATCTGAAAGTGAGTGATGTAAAACATTGGGATCTTTTCTGTTTTGGATGCAGTCGCGAATCGGAAAGCACCGGGAACGGGTACGAGACGAACGGGAGAGAGAGAAAACAGCCAAAGAACGGGAGCAGTCGCAATTACAAACCTTTTCCGCTTGCTGTGGTCATAAGCGTCAACCAGAGTCCACAGACACCATCGCCGGTGCTCCAGGTAAATTATACTCTTGTTCGCTTTCATCATTACATGACAATTACATTAGCAAAAGTTTCACCTCCACTTACACCTACACCTACACAGTGACACCCATACTTTCGCAAAATTTTACATTTAGTTTAGTGCCATTATTTTCAATCCTCTTGTTCGGCAATTCGGCATCCTATCTACTGTCTACTGTTAAGCAGTTTCTTCATTTAATTCTTGTGATTTCGTTACCAAAACCATTAGGATTAGTGTTTTTTCTTTGGACCAGTAATTTTTAATACTTTGTGTAAAATCTCAACCTGGTAAACCTATTCAATAGGTAAGTAAGTGTAATTGTGTACATGAGTTTAGTGTACTAAATACTATGGATAAATTAAACATTACTTTATTAGAGTTAGCGGCAGATACTAAAGATTCCGTTTTGATATTGAAAGTCATAACGATGTTACAAGTTACAAGTATAGAAAATGGGCGAGTAATCCATATTCTTACTGATAGAATCATGATAATGATTATTTGGTACGAAAAACAGATTTTATTGTTTAGGGATATGAATGCATATACGCTCTAGTTTATATAATGTGTAGGGCTTGTTCTGTCTGTCGTGTGGTATCAAATGGCAAGGTCGACATAGACAGAAGCACGATAGTTTTACAATATTAAAAGCTGTGGGAGATTTGTGATACTATTATAGAGCAATGGTTGTGAGAAACTTTATGAGGTAATAAATTTCATTTGCCCTTTTTTCTAACTTCTACTATAGTACATATCTACTGTTTTAGTTGGAACATGCATCAGAAAGTAGAGGATTTCGCTGGGTTTCATGTCATCTGTAGATGTAGTAGTGTGGTTGCTTGCTTTCCAATTCACATAACATCCTTCTGGGTTAAAGGATGGGAAAATGAATTCTGTGAAATGGGGATAAACGTAAAATTTTGGCAGGATACGGTGAATGTTGACAGAATTATTTCGCTTGAGTTGTGTACTTACAATCTTGCAAATATTTGGCACATGTAAATATTACATAGTTAGTGTAGTTGGTTGCACTCAACCAAATAATGCATACTGACTACTGTGACTTGCCTATAACTACTAGGAATGCAGCATCACATCTCAAGTACTACCGAAAATAATATTCAGAGAGGATATAAATTATTCTCTTTTTAATTACAAGTTACTATTACAGATTGTAGCACAGTCTACAGCTTTGTGACGTGTAGGCCATGGGCATAGTATTGTCATTCACGTAACATTGGTGTGTTACGTAAAAGCGTAACGTATACATATACCTATATACTAATATGTAGTAAAGAACATACAGCCCGTATCGGCATACCGACCGTAGTACATACTACTACCTAAATACGTACTGAAGCATAATTGTTCAAATATTAAAGTAGTTTCCTGTTGTCCTGATAAACTTGCGGTCAGAATTTGCGTATTAGGTTTCCCCATACCCGTTGCAGTTGCAGTTAGTTTGTGCTGCCATGTATACTACTGCAGATTGAATTGGTTTACTATACCGACCTTAATGTTAGCATGTAATATTTATACCATGTATTATCATGTAGAAGCACTAATGGATAGTTTGCTTAGATATTTCTTTAATCAGAATGAAGTTCAGAAAAGTTTAAGTTTAAGTCTGTCTTTATACAACCTCGAAAACTTCTGTCTGGTTTTATCAACTTCTTGAAGCATCAGTTAATAGTGTGTTTAGTGTTCTTATAAAAATCACATTTTCTGTCACTTTTGTACGTTAATGTGAATCTGACAAACCTAAACAAATAATTACCTCTAGGGCAGCAATAATGAAATTGAAGAAAAAAGGATTCCCCAGTATTCCTTACTATCGAAAAGGTATGTAGCTACAGTTATGACAGTTAATTTACCAACATTAAGTTTTTATAATACTTAACCGTCCTACTGTAAGTCTGTTGACAGCTTAAGAATCGTATTTACGATATATAACTAAAAGTTTGATCTTGTTATTGCTGCTATTATCGTTAGAAATTTTTAAGAGAGTTATATGTGCTATTATTTTGTGTCCGAGAGTAATTTTATGGTGATGAATTTTTAATGCTTATATACATATTTACTACATATACAAGTACGGACATTTCATATTATAATGAACCGGAATGGTTAAAAACATTGAAAATTTATCCAGTTTTTGCTGGACTAAAATGAATGTTTTATATGTTGAGTTTTCTTTGGCAGAAGCAATTTCCTTTGGTACAGTAGTTGTGTAAATGTGAGCTACGTGGGTTGTATGTAGCCTACTGGCGGATTACAAATTAAATTCTAAAAGCAATGCAAAAGTGGAAAAAACGTATAAAGTTTGCGTTAGTTGTTTATGTAAGTTTGCATATCTACCGGTGTGTGTTGTAACAAGCAACACATTAAACCATGTGCTATAGTAAGAGTATAGAAGTCCGTTGCAGATTAAATGTAAACTTTCTGCTCTTAGATTGATTATAAAATACCTACCTAGTACTTGTCCTAGATTAGCTCTAAAGCTTGGTTTCTGGTACAAAGATACATAATATAATGTGAGGCTGATAGTAGTCTTGACTTTGGTTTCAGTTGTTAATATCAGTATTATAAATTCGTAATTCATGTACCGGAACAATGTAGGTTACCCGGTAGGTCGCTTTAGATCGTAGATGTATACTACACACTATACAGTACTAATGTAAATAATATAGCATATCCGTTTCGGTATAGGTTGTTAAAACAACAAGCACACGAAATGTAAGGTAAACTCCTCGGTCGGGGGTGATATGTATAACAAAATCTAAAAAACAGGCAGCCCAAGTCTAAAACACGGTTACGGTACAAGTAGATAACAACATAGTGGGTACAAGTACATTACATATATGCCAAAGCCCATAAGGACCCATTATGTATAATTTTTGTCACTGCGGTTGTTAAAACTAGCAGTATTACTCAGAGAAACTTGCTACTTTTCTATACAATCTTCGTTTATAACAAAACATAGATTT
>JAQFYC010005456.1:0-14372 GCA_034694165.1 Tomocerus mixtus
TAACTACCTGAGATTTGGGTGCTGGGTGCTAACTACCTGGGTGCTGGGTGCTAACAACCTGGGTGCTGGGTGCTAACTACTGGTACATTTATGTTACAGTGTATGCGAATTTAGTATTCCCTTATATTGCTCACCATGGCCATGCATGGTAACATGTTAATGCGGATTCCGGTCTCTTATGCAAATTCAAAATGACAGGGGATGGCAATTGCCAAAACGGAAGCAAATGGTTATGTTTATACTTTGAATTAGTATAGTAAAAAGACAAATAGAAATATAATATTATAGGCAGCTGTAAGTCAGCCGCCATCTGCATACAAGTCATTCGGTCTCCGTCTCCTAATTTAAAATCCTAAAACCAAGAATAATTACATATAGAAAAGATTTTATGTTACTTTTATTAGATAACTGCACAAACAAACAGGATGTCAATGATGTCATTCATTCTGTATCACCAGATACAATATTGGTTCGCTTGTGCTGTATGTGTGTGTGTTAGGTTCTAACTCTTGAACGCATCAACTTTTTTGAATTCTATTTTCAGAACTCGAAAGAGGAGGTAAAGTTAACCTTAGTGTTTTGGGGACAAATCGGCCACTTTCTCATGGAGTTGTGGCAATGCCCACTTATTTTTTAAATAGTAACATGGCAAGTGAGGTATTGTTGGAAAGCTGCGGACATAAATTGAATTTCAATTTACATCATACATGGGGTACTGTCAGATTTTGTGAGAATTCAGTAATAAATGTCTCCAATATGCTATCAAAACTATTCTCTTCAACAAAACCGGTCTAGTTTGTGTTTTAAACAACGCGTATGTCAACTGAGATCAAAACATTATATTTTATTTATCCAATTTTGGGGAAAGTAATCACATATACCGCAGTATGGCCTTCTCAATGAAATAAAAGTTAGCCTAAATAATGATAATTGGAAGAATGATATTATAATTTTTGTCGTTTTACATCAAATGTTGCAATACTAACACTAACATACTTATTAGCTTTTGATTGTCTGTGTTTTGTGACACGGGCAATTGTGATTGTGACTATATATAGTTGACTGTAGAAAATATATAAATGTACCTAAAAAACTGACTTTAACACGTAATTACAATTCATTAAATATAGTAATCTATAAAGACAAGGGTAGTGAAAGTTCATTGAAAATATATAATTATAATCTTTCATGTCATTAGGAGATTCATTAGAGATTTTTTCTTGACGTTTTAAAAGCGATTGACAATTGCAGTGCGACTAAGGTTGTTGGCAATATTCCTTGCTATTTTTTGCCTTTGGCCTTTGACATTTTCTTGGGCCTTTCATTGGCAACGCTCGATTTTCGCTTGCATGCTCTCGCTGAGGTTGGCAATTCTACGTTTTTATCTGCAGGCGTTTTCTTCCCTTCCTCAAACTCCTTAATCACTTCCTCGAGGTTTCCGTCTTCTCCGGACTCCCAAGTGGCATCCTTACTAAAATGATCAAGAAAAATATCATTTGAAAAATAAAATTACGCTGATTGTAATTATGCAAATTGGAAGGAAATTGTAAAACACTTACGTAGGGTACCCTTTGTACTTGATGCGGTATTCTAGAGTTCCATAATAATTCCAATTTTCACTGGTTCTCTTTTCTAAAACCTTCTCAACTTCATAATCTTCCTTTTCCTCTGTCCATTGTTGATAAACCTTTATGAGAATATCGATGACACGCTTCGGGGATGCCCAAGTCGCCTCAGATCTATAAAGTGTAATAAATTCAACCTTAATTATTTTGTTACTTATTTTATAACACTAACCACGAATATTTTACGTTATAGAAAAATATCCACTTACTCCGGCTTATTTATCCATTTCAATAAGAATTCTGTTTTACCACCACCAGGGGAAGACCTCTTGTCCAGTGTTTTCTCGATCCATTCCACGTCGGCGTTATCCTTTTCTTCGTTGAAAAGAGCTACTTTCTTGAAATTTCTCCTGTCTGAAGTTTGCCACCAAGTTTCACTTCTGAAAAAGATGAAAACATTCATTCTTCTGTTTAATAACCTAACCTAAAACCTAACACGAAGGTTGGGTTAGGTGGACCCGTGGTTGACCTAAGGTGGGCCGGGTCCACCTCTGTGATCTGGCAATAAAACTACAGTTCACCCGTTTAATGTATCATCTGTATCCTTATTTGTATTTTTCGAATTTGACATAAACCCGAGTAATGCACATATTTGAAATATTAAATTGACAATGCAGTCATACACTTACTTTAAGTATCTGTCCCATTTTAGCATGAGATTAACGCTTCCAGCTTTTTTCATCTTTTTTCCCACGACTTTCTTGACCAGTGGAGTCTTTTCGTTTTGCGCTGATGTCGGTCCAAGCTGTTTCTTGTTGATTGGAGGCGGTGGAGTCTCGTACCTTTCAATAGGCTTTCCACCTCGACTCGACTTTCGAAGTCCAGTAGTACTCTTTTCAGTCATTTTCATTGCCACGTTCGGTTCTGCTGACTTCTTCGGAGTTTTTTTCTAGTTATTTGTCGGTGACTATTTTTCGGAGTATAGTTTGTAAAACTATATATAAAAAGAAACTTCGTCATTCGTCACAAACGTTAATAACATTTCACACAGATGCAAGTATAGTATAGTATAGGACTTCATTAACCTGCGATGCGACTACGCGGGAATAATTGCGCATATGTTTAAATACCTCTCCTTGGCTGAATTTCGGGGCTACGGAACATCCTGACACTATACTTAATACATGTGTGTGAACTTTGACATCAAAAATATTGAAGTATGGAGAATATTTTGACATTTATTTTTCACTTTTCGTGTATGCACACGCAAAAATCTGAATTTTTACGACGTTTAAAAGAGTAGGCATTTCGTAAAGGCACCCACCTGTTATCGCGACATCGCAATTAAGAATCGCCTACCTGCGCAGAGTCGCATTAATGCTCCATATAGCCACAAACGCAGAAAATATTATGAAAACTTGTTTTAAATGATATTTTTGGTGAAACCGAAATCGAATCACGAGCAAGTGTTATATCAACCAGTCAGTACCATGTGTTTATTTAATTTTCTGTGATCGATTTCACATATCTTGGGCATCTTCAGACTAAAAAATAGGTATTCTTTTTGTATGTACTCTACATTGTTTTGTCTAAAAGTGTAATAATATGAATAAAAGACAAACCAATAAAGCAATAAACCGTAGCAAACGTTGTAGAAAAGGAGCTTGTCAATTGTGAATGATAATCATTATAATCAATGTGATTATCATGACAATCATTGATATCATTGACCATCATTGATCTTCATTACGACCATCATTGACAGAAGGACGGACAGACAGACAGACCATTCGCATAAAAGAGACAAGCTGCTTAATAATAGAAAAATGCAGAATCCCTATAATGAACGAAACAAACCAAAAAGTAAATAGAAATGAATTAAATTGACTTGTCTCACAGTGCCCCAGGATACTGTTAGTCTAATCTCACGTTGCCGCACAAAACACAGTTCGTTTTTGGTCAAATCTCACATTGCCAATAAGTTATTTTATATTGTGAGAAAGTAAAAGTCCTTGCATTGAAATACGTTAACACAATTCAAAAAGGTTGAACCATTTAGTAGAAGTTATAAAAATGTAAAAGTCTCCCACTTATGTTACACCTCTCATTGATGTGACCCATATACATTATGCTTCTGGTATGCCATTGTTGTATGCGCAAATGCGCACTCGTACTCATATTTCGTATGCTAAGGCAACTCTCTATTATAATACCTACATGCATGCCCAGAAACTTTGATGGAGTTAAAATGTTGAGATAAAAATTAACGAGACAAAAAATATCGAGATCTATGTAAATCCGGCCTTACCTCAAAAACATCAAAAAAATTGTGTAGGGGAAAATACTTTGTAGTTCTGGCTACTTCGTAGATTTCCATATCATCCATGCATATTAAAATTGACCTAATTCAGTGACCCCATTTTTCAATGGTGTCACCGAAGGAACCTCAATATGCTACCCTGGAAATTTGAAGTCGATATTTGTTTTTGAGTTACACTGCAACTTTACCGACGTACATACGGACAGACACGACAAAACCATAAAGGAGACAAGCTCCCTAATAAGATAAGAATTCAGTCATAAGTAATTGACTGTAATCTTATCCGTGTAAAATGAGAACTGACATGTGTAATGTAAATATTTACTACATAGCAAATAAATATTGTAAATATTGTAATAATTTTCAAGGCAGGACCCTAAAGAAGTGGAACTTTTCTTAAAATGGTTCGCCGAACAAAAGCAGTTAATGTGTGCATGTGGGAACCGAACTCAAACTTTAGTTTAAATATGAAAAACATAACAAGACATGATTTTGTAGCATCACATCAATTAGCGATTACCAAATACTTGTTATCCTAATTCTTCTCTATTGATTGGGCAAATTAAGGCCATGCACCTATTTATTATCATTACTTAAATAGTATTACACTTTCATTTGTCATTCCCAATCTTCAGAACATTAATCTGCTAATATGATATCAAAAATTTTCTTATCGGTCGGTGGTAGAATATACCAAGAAGTGTACAAGAGCGTACTACCAAATGACAGTAAGACAATCATACAATAGAATCATGCCTCAAAATGTTTGACCATGTACATAGTATACGAGGATACTATTGCCTAACGAAGTGCTGGTCCTACTTAATTATATTGGGAAAAAATAAAACTGAAAAGCAATTTGTTTCAGAAAATTAAAAAGTATCGGTATACATACAAGGTCAATTACATTTTATTACAATGACGAGCATCACAAGCACAACACAACGAATGGTTTCTGAAATGTTAAAAAGATTTAATCTGAGTTGTAATCCGCCTCCTGTTTAATCCAGGGTTCAGTTTTAATTTCCACTCTACTTTCTCCACTTTCTTCGTACGGCTCATAGTCCCCGTCATTGGCGTAGGACACAGGATCTTGATCATCATTTTCTTCAGAATCACTGTCCTCCGGTTCCGGCTCAACGTATGCTTTCTTTTTACTAACTCTCCTGCTGCGACGTAATTTCTTCTTTGAAGAGCGTTGTTTACGGAAGGAAATGTGGAATTTTTCATCTAAATCACTGTTGTCGTCTTTAATCTTACTTTTCCTCGCTTTTCTTTCCTTGTTCTCCAAAGATTTCTTTTTCGACTTGGCCAAAGCTTCCGGCATGCATTGCTCCTTATGACGCAGATGATCTTTCTTTCCCAAGAATCCACTTTCGCATTTCGGACATTGATAGGGAAATTCAGCTTCCGTGTGTTTTTCGTTATAATGACAAATCATATGACATCTTGAGGTGAATATAATTTTGCAGATGTGGCATTTGAAGCGGAAAGCTGCGTCATTGGCTAATCCTCGCGTTTTTAGATGGTTGTTGAAATCTACGTAATCGTTGTATTCTTTTCCACATTTGTCGCAGGGGTATTGAGTAATGATGTCCACGCGGTGATTAAGTTTCTGGTGATTGCACAAATATCCCTCTTCAGTAAATGACTTCTGGCATACACCACAAACAAACTTCTGGGCTTGTTGTAATACTTTGTTTCGGTACTCATGATTCTTGATGTGATTTTTTAATTTTATTCTTGTCGGACAGTGTTTTCCACAAATGTCACATATAAAATCCCCCTCCTCTACATTATGTTTCGAAGAGACGTGTGATAACAGGGCGGGACGAGAGACGTAACTTTCCCCACATTGTTCGCATTGGAATGCTTTTTCTTCATTATGTGACAGTGAATGGGTGTCCCTTCCATATTTGGATCGGAAAGTCTTGTAACAATGAGGGCCTTTACACAAAATTATAATTTACAATTAATTTTCACGTTAAAAAAACTTGCTGTCATCCCGTTTTAGAATATATTGTATATTTAGTATTAGTATCTGTTATCTACTATTACTTCCTGGCCTAAAACAGTCAAACGCAATTGAAAAAGCACAAATTAAATGTTACGTCTGTTCTAACAATAATTTAAAATCATTTTCTATTTTTTTTAACTGTACAATAAATTCCTATAAAGGCATCATAAAAAATCACCACGAAGATTAGGTATAATACAATAAGTAATTCCAACTATATATAATAATATACAATAATATAATGTGATAATTAAAAAAAGCATTTTATTTATGCCAGTGTGAACAACTTACTGTAAAATAATTGTCAATTGATTCGTCTCATTTTATAATACACTATACTGTGCAATTGTGGTGTATGAATTCATCTATTCTAAATAAAAAGATATACATACACGTACGTACATTTAAATAACTTCTCCGTGGCATGCGTTAAAACATGTTTTCTTAAAGACGACGAAGATGTATAACATTTCTGGCAAGTTTCGCATTTGTATCGGCTTTGCTTAGTGTGCACAACCATATGGTTCTTCAATTCTTTCCTTAGCCGAAATCCTCTCTCGCATAGTTGACAAGAATATTTCCGCCGTTCCTTATCGTCTGCGGCGTGCTGTCGTTGTTTGTGGATTTTTAAATATGTCTCGTCCTTCAAGTCTTTTTGGCAAATGTCGCATTTAAAGCGCGTTGATGAGTGAGTCTTAATATGGAGACGTAAGTGGTGTGGCAATGTAAATCCTGTTATAAATTGAATTTTGAATTAGTAATGTGATACAAATTGCTTAGGTACCTGGGTGTACCTCCAATGAGAAGGTCACCTTTAAGTGAAAAATAACATATTCATATTATTAATTGTATTATGTATAATCTAATTATATAATACGACAGTAAATTAAAAGTATAGTTCAGTTTCAGTTCTTGTTTTCCTACAAACCAATGCGCATCTACTTATGTCACTACCTTTTCCACAGATATTGCATTTATGAGGTTTTTCTCCGGAATGGATCAGTCTGTGAAGTTGCAGGGAACCGTGACTAGAAAAAGATTTCCCACATGTTTCACACTCGCAAGTTTCACTGTAAGCAAATAAGGAAGTTTTATTAAGCTGTCGAGTGGGAACAATTGCCTATAATAATTACAATATCTGTAAACGCATTGCAATATACCCACTGTTTTTCACCACATGGGATTATATATATGTATCCTGAAATGTTATAGCGAATCTAAAAAAACCTAAACAAACCTGTCGCAATTGTGGCGCTCCAAGATGTTCATTCTTGAGAATTTTCTGTTACACTTTTTGCACACGAATCCATCTTCCACCTCAACGCTTTCATTTTGATGTTCTGAACTTGATACCAATCCTTTGTTACCTGCGTATGAAAATAAATGATAATATAAACATTTTTAAGTGAAAACCTACTTTATTTTACTACTAAAAAGATATTGCAAGCTAGTTTTTCTTCAAAAATGTCATTAAATTAACAATTATACTCATGTCCAACCGCAACAGCCAACTATAATCCATAATTTACTGTACAGCCACCCCACTCGCATAATTGAAATTTTCGGCTACGAATTTCAATAGTATAAACGCTGGGGCTGCTCGCAGCTTTTTTTACTATCGAGATTCGAAGGCTAGAATTATGTAATTTTCTATCATGTATTTTTATTATTATTCACCTTCGACGTTTTTTAGTTTTCTTGGTGCCCCGGCTTTTGGGCCCTTTTTCGCTCGTTTTGTCTCCGCTGGATGTCCAAATGTTCCCCGTGTGCTTGTACTTTCGTCCAAATCCTGCAGATTCGGTGTAAGAGAATTTTCTTCAAATAAATCATAGGACACGTTGCTGCTCATCGTCACGTCCCCATCATCAAAGATAGCATGACCTGTTTCCAACGGCAAAGACAAAGGAACATCCCTCGACGGAACATTTGTTAAAGGAAGGAAGCTGCTGGCTGCGGCTAAATGAATACTTCCAGGCCCAGGACCAGAAAATTGCTCCTTCTGACGCTCTCTTGACACCTTTTCAGTTATTCTGTCAATCAGCTGCTTTATTTCAGTGTGAATTTGTTCCAACTTAATATCCAACTGAAGGAGTTGATGAGTATTTTCTGCACATTCGTCACAAAACAGGTTTGCATAGGGATGAACATTCCAGTTTTCAACTTGAAATATATCCTTTGATAAATACTTAATACAACTGGATATTATTTGTTGCAGCTGAGAAAGGTAGCTCCCAGTCTTGCTTGTTGACGGCAGACCGTGTATATTTATTCGGCAAAGTTGGCAGTTTTCCATATTTGCTTGACTCTTGACTGTTCAGAAAGGTTCACCAGTCACCTATAAAATCACAAATAATGTGCTTAATAAATATATGTACCTACGCTATATTTTCAATTAAATTAGGCATGCAATAAATCACATTGATTGCAATTGCAATCAGGAGTAAAATCTATTTTGATGGACCAAATCTAACTTGCAGTAAAATCGGTAATACCTAACAACTAATATTGAATGTGAAATATAGAAAATTATAGTAATAAATTATAACATTACCTTACGATATGGGGCACTACCAGTAGTACATTTCAAATTAAATTAAAAAAGCCTTACTTAAGAAGTTCAAAGTTCATTTTACAAAATCGAAGAATTCTTAAAAAGCAAGGCAACAATGTTTCGCTCAATGTTATTCTTTCTATCTAAATATCACTATTAAACTATTAACGAGATTAAAATGCGATATCATGGCTTAGTATTAGTATGTAGTGTAGGATATAACTTATCTAGAAGATTACTTGTTATGACTAGATCATTTTAAAGATTGTAAATGTGACTAAATGACTAAAAGTGACTAATGTGAGAATGTGACAGAAAAATGTTTTAACTGTCCAGTCCAGCTACCAAGTAAATCAATTTGTTGGGATTGGAGTGAAATTGAATGTTGCGGGCAAATAGCCAGGGATGAGATTTTAGTTTCATTGGTGCAGGGATGTAATTGAGAAGGGCGATGCCTTTTCTGCACTCTGTTCTGTAATAACTTCCATTTAATCTCATTTGTCTCATTCAGTCTCAATTTTCAAATGTTTTGTGAAAATATTTAGGTATGTATCCTCTGCCTGATAGCGTCTCACTGTCAAAATCAGTCAGTCTCACCAAAATATCTCCCTCAATCAGTCACAAATAAAATATCTCATATTTTTAATATTTGGGTTGATGTTTATTGGAATAGGTATAATAACCGTTCTTGTACTATCGTACTATGTAGTAAGGGTTGGAATCGAGGTGACTTTTGTCGATTTGTTCGCGTCGATCAGAATTCGTCCCTTTAAAATATGTAGCATACTTTCTATGTAGAGTTCCATGTAAAATAAAAATTGTTAGGCATTGTCAAAGAGGTCTAGATGATAACCCGCAACAGAAATATATTAGATCATTAATTCAATCACGACATGATATAGGTATATTGGCAGAACAAGGTTTAAGTATAGTATTATTAAATAAGTACATTAAATTTGTAGCCTATATCATAAATAATCGCAACAAGGATCAAGCATTAAACAATATTATAAAGCCAGATCATTTAGGAAAGTTGAAATGGCTATAGTAAGCATATTATAGTAGGGATAGATGGAACGATTAAAATAAACATACCAATAAGTATATTTTTTGTAAATACCTGGACGTGGAAGCAATTTCCATCCAATTCACATTAGCGAAGATTAGTCTTGGATAAAAAATAACATTGGAAAATAAAATAATATTGCGACTGAATAATTTATAAATGGACAATGAATCCGTAAAACCTATTTGAACATGTAACTATAGTTAGAAGGAGTTTAGATACCCACCTATGACAAAGGCAGGATTAAATACGACGCTACCCCTCCTATAGAACATAAATACGTAGATGGGCAAATAGGAACCGCATTGAGACCTCATTGTGTTATGTTATATAATATGTAGTTCCTAAAATGAGAAATTACCGATTTCAGTTATAATCAAAGAAATATTTCAAGGTAGCTATAATATAGGAACCAATAATGCTTTCGAAACCAATTATACAAAAAGGTACCCATGATATTGAATTGTTTAGACATTTGTATTGATTACTAAGAAATCCTTTTGCATAATTAAACACAAATAAATCAGTTTAAGATATATATCAGGGACAAGCTTTAGGTAGTAGTAAAATAGGTAACCTGCCTAATGGAAAAATACTATATTATGTAATGTTGGACGAGTGCTTATTTTGCACAATATATTTGTATTAAAACTATTTCTGGAACAACAAAAGCTGCGTAGAACAAAAAGGATGGGAAATCCCACCATTTTAGATAAAGTTAATAGTATCCTCTGATTCTTACTGTAAGGAATATTGAATTTGAGTGTTGCAAAAATGGCCGGTACTGATGCAGCATTCAAGGCTCTCGACAGATATTTTGAATTTTATTCCTTCCTGAAATTGGCTCCGTACAATTGGGATAGAAAATCCCGTACCTTCACCGTGCTAACAGATAAGCTACAAATATTGCATCTATACTTCGGTATGAGCTTCGGAGCATTCGGCACCTTTTATGGAGTATGTCGGATTATGAAAGAAATTTTCGCCCCCACCCCGAATTTCAATGCTCCGCAAATAATATTGTTCATCTTCTACATTATCATATTATTCGTGTCCGTTGTTATCAATGCTGTATTTTTCTTCAATGGAGACTCCATAGTGGCCATACTGACAAGGGGATTCCAGTTTGACCACAACCGACACAGTAAGCTTATTAGTATTAAAGCAAATTACTTATTATATTGATTTCGTCATTCGTCTTAGTGTGTATTAATTATGTGTACTATATTTTAGCATGAAAATATAAGTTTTAAATGCCCTTGAGATGTAAAATATAAAATTGAAAGCCTTCTGAATATTATGAACATGTTAGGCACAGTATTTAAGTAGATACCTATTCCCTGATTTAAGGATAAGAGATGAACAACTAAACTTCGATTGCGTTAGAATCTACCTTAAAATTTTTGAATGAATTTTCTTTAATTGTAAGCCATATCATAAATATATAATATTAACAATTTACATTGCGATTTAGTGGAACTCTGTCCTCCGAAGAAAGGAACACGTCCCGTGGTGCTCATGTATGAGAAAATTTTGATACAAACGGTTCCTGCGTCAGTTATTGCTGCCGTTTGTTCTGGGGCACTTTCCTTCGCCATTTCAGCAGACCCCTTGCAACGAACAATCATCGACCTTGTACCGGAATTGTACCAGGAGTACAGGTTCTACATCCGAAGTTTTGCTGCCATGGGCGTGCCGGTTTGTGCAATATACGTTTGGAGTCCAATTCTGCTGATGGCAATATCTGGGATCATAATAATGCACGGTCTCGAGCACTGGTTCAGTGTGATCAACGGCGAAAATATGGGGGCAGATGCCGTGAGAGCAAGAAATGCACTAAAAGGAAGGGACGAATTTACAATGACGATGTACCAGTCCATGGCCATTCTTGCGGAAGACGGAAACCGGTGCATGATTTTCTACGCCATGCCGGCCATAATCGGGGTTTCGGCTATTGTCGCTATTCTCTGCAATTTTGCAACCGTTGATTTGTACGATATGATACCCATGCCTGGATACCTGACCTTCCCTGTCGTTTCAATTATAATCTATTTCGGGTTTGGCATGGGGTTGCCTCAAGGCGCAAAATTTCACGAGGCCTCCATCAAATACATCGAAAAGTACAAAGGGAGTCACAATCCCTATCTGAGAAGACGAGCCAACGCCCTCCGTCCCGTTGTATTCAAGATTGGCCCATTCTTTGCGTTGGAGAAAGGAATCACATTCGCCTACTTTGGCTTCATCACTGACTTCTCCATCGATTTAATTATATCTATTAATATTTAATATTACATTTACATTGCACACAGCACAGGACCACGATTTTCACTGCCTAGTATCTACCAGTGTCCATTAGTTATACACTAAAATTGAGTTATACAATACACAACATACAATAATATAATAATATAGTTATATATAATTATCTACCTTTTTATAGTAAACCATTGCACATTGTAACGTTAAGAAGCAAGTTGCGAAATTAGCATCCCAATACATCAATCGAAATGATAAAAGGTTTCACAAATAGAAATAAGAAGTCCTATACCTCCTATATATTTTTTGCATGTCGTAGTTTAACATGTATATAAATGAGGATAGAAAATATAATATGTAGCATTTCTTATTTAATTGTTACATTTATTTGTGTTTATTTTGGTATTAAGCTTACTCATGATTTGATTAATATTTAACATTGTCAATGTGGCATAATAAAACATTACAATACAATACTGCTTGAATGTCAAAGTAATAATCAATCTGCGAAGTGATTAATTGTGCTCCGTTCCCTGTTTAATCCCAAGATATATAATTTCAATAATAGTTAGTAGTAGTAGTCAGTAGTAGGCCCTCAAAATTTTCCCAACGCAGAAATAATCGCCTTTGAAAAACTCTGTCCCCCGCAAAAGTACAACAAATCCCACGCAAACTAATATTTAGTCCTTAAATATGTAGCATTGCTTTCTATGTAGAGTTCCATGTAAAATAAAAACCGGGAGACATTGTCAAAGCAGTGTAAGGTCTAGATGATAACCTGCAACAGGAATATATTAGATACATTAATTCAATCACGATATTATATAGATGTATTGACAGAACAGAATATAATTGGTGTTATTCACGTGTCATAAACAAATCCCTACAATTTTTCATACTGGTCTCACATCGCCTGATACCCTTTCAAATTCGAGCCGAGTCACAACCAAAGAAAAGATTCGATAGTCAGTAATTACTAAATAAACATGAATAATCTACACACTTTTAGGGTGGACATAATTCCGCTGAATTTAACACTTAACCATTTAATTTTTAAAATTGTAACACAGTCATAGAAAGAAACAAAACCCTTTCAAATTGGACACAATTCCACTGTATTAATTACTAAATTTTTAGTTTAAATTGTAACACTGGCAAAGAAAACATACACTTTTGAGGTCTTATAGCATTTGCAATATTATAGGTCCTTAAAGGTATGGAACAATATTCTTGGGTTTTCTCTATAGATGATATGTGTAGACAGATTATCTTTAAACTTTTTAAGCGAAGTTTCAACGAACAGAGATTTGTAGGGAGAGTATTCCAAATAACATTTAAAAAATAACAGAATTAGTCAGATATTCCGACCTGTGTAAAGTTGAAGTTGAAGGGAATTTATTACCAAACTCTGCGTAAACTCATAAAGCTCAGATAGAGCAACAATTTTAGAAAATAGTGTCTGCTTATATAACGGAGACATAGAGAGGTACTATTACTATTTCAGTCTTTCGCCGACTGTAAAAAAATTGTTTTTTTTATATTACGTGTTTTTAGTATATTAAATAAGTATATGAGTAGCCTTTATCATAAATATCGCAAGAATGATCCAACATTGAACAATAATATTATGAAAGCCAGATCACTTAGGACAGTTGAAATGGTTAGTAATGCATAATATTATAGTTGGGATAGATTGGAACCATTAATATAAACATGTTACCTATAATTGTTGTGTGAGTGTAATGCCTGGATATGGATGGAAGCAATTGCCATCCAATTCAAATTAGCGAAGATTAGTTTTAGATAAAGCAATAACGTTGGAAAATAATATTCCGACTGAATAATTTATAAATGGACAATGAACCCGTAGAACATATTAGAACATGCTGGGTTAGAAAGAGTTTCGAGATACCTGTGCTATGGCGAAGGCGGATAAGCTTTAATTTAGGTAGCAGTGAAAAATTGGTACCTACTTGCCTAATGGAATAATATATGCTTAAATAACTATTATGTATGTAACTATTGATCCTATGACCAAGACAAGGCTTGCTTAAGGGGTTTTTGTAAACATCACCATTTTCGGTGTCTATAGGTAGTATTTGGAATCCAGTACATGTATTGAATTACTCTTTGACACACAATAAACTAATTTCAACAAGTATATGTAATATTGGACAATATATAAGTATATAACGATAATATCCTATGGTGGCATACATTAAGCCCGAAATACCTACTCAATCTGAATTATAATCTATCATATTCGATTCTATAGCTATAATGTTGCTTGCGAACCCAATTACACAAAAAGTTAGTTATTATATGGAATTGTAAATTATTTATATTGATTGCTATTGTAAGAAATCCTTTTGCATAATAGACCATATAGCGTTAGCCCTCAGTTTGCCAAACTTTGGACTTGGAAAAAAATCAACTTTTGGGATCCCCTTATAACCTGGCACCAAATGTGTATCAATCGAAAGCACTGCACATTGCGGCCGGCACCATATATTGTATGCTAAAAGTATTGTCAATTACCCCATCTTAATAATGTTAAAATGGGGCAAAAACGGGCAGCCAATTCTTTCGCCCATTTA
>JAQFYC010005457.1:0-14369 GCA_034694165.1 Tomocerus mixtus
AAGTATATCTATTTACGACAGCAGATGCTCTAATTTCCAAATTGGCCAAATTAGTTTTGCTGCTTAACAATCTTAGGGATATAAAGTGCTCGCAAAAGTTTTCGTCCCCATATGTAATTGAATCTATTTTCTTGATGCTGATTTCCAGATTAGATGGTACTCCTGACAGTAGCAGTAAATCCAATTGCATATTACACTCATCTTGCGATTGTACAGTCGCCACGTAAAACACAATCTTGTTGAAATGTTTCTTCACTTTCATAAAATTGATATTACTTTCAGGATACATTTGTTCTGTTACGAAAATAAGAACACGATGGCGATTCGATTTGAAGATATTAAATGTAGCAGCAATTAGCTCTTCCTGTTTGGAAATATTTTTTGTAGTAATATCAGAAATGAGAAGAGAAGAAAAACTTGGTAATTGCCAATTGCAAGGAGCATTTGCATGTGAGACGGAAACCGCATATCCATGTATTGGAAAAGATGATTCTAAAGGGAAAAAATGAACAAGAAACCAAGTAGAATCATTTACTTCTGAATATGTATTGGAATTCAAATTCGGTATCATTACCCGATTGCATGGGATCCTCAGTTAAAAATGTTAATTCAGTTGAATGTACTGAATTAACTGAGCATTTATTTAAACAATTAAATATTGTTTTCACATTGGAGGCAGATGCAGAATCAACCACAGTCGAAAGTGAGACGATAGTTAAGCAAATTCTCCGTAGGGATACAAATAATGGCATTCTGCATTTGCATGTACTTTTTTAATTGCACTGGTAATTAAAAGGTGGTAATTAATCAGTTTTGCAGATCAGAACCAAGGTACACTACTATTCGGATATATTCTGCCCATCAAATGTGTTGTCACTCCTATGATAACTGAAGCATGCCGAACCTCTCGGTTTGCAGAGAGATACTACTTACGTAACTGAACAGAAATAATTTTGTTGGTTTCATTCTATAATCATGCAAATATGAAGTAGGACAATATCAAAGTAGAAGGAATATTGTACATTAGAAGTTCGGTCCAAATACAGATAATCTTGTGCTCTACAACCTTTTCTTTAATAGAAGTGTAGCATAATAGGTTACTGTACTGTTATACGAGGTGTACTCATCTATAGATAGCTGAGTACAGTGCGCAGGCCACTTAACCGGGCCCATGTAAACTACCATAATAGCTTAAGCAGAAAAGAGCATTTCTTCAAATTGATAATAAAAACCTAGAAGTTTGCAAAACATTTCCTATTGTGTTTATTCCTACTTAAGGGGTTAATATGTATGTCAATGCATTACATTGTATGGAAAATAATATGTAAGCTAAATATTTTTCTTAGCGATAAGACGCAAGTCTTCCCCAGTACAGTACCCATTATTGAGAAAATAATGCTCAAAAGAGGTGCAAATTGGAACCAGGTGTCCATAATATAGTAATGTCACAATTTACTAAATTCATACAATTATCGTATTTAAATGGAGCCATGTCAATTTATTTCTGCGTAACCCTTTTCTACTCCTACTATAGCTAAATATCAATACATATTAAATAGATTGTAATGATTACATAATAGTAGTCAATAGTTAATACTACACATTTGCGCAACGTTTTAACAACAATTATATATACATCACAGGACAGACATACGGCACTTTTATAAGTACACAACGTCACAACGCACCATTAAGCTATCTACAATACAATACAAATTATTAGAATTTGACATGAACAAGAAAATTTCATATACTAGAATGGCATAGATAAGTATTAATGACATTGTGTGTATGAGAACTGAGAACAGTGCTATATATGTAAATGATTATCACAAGCACAACTCATTTCTTATTGAGTTATTTTTGTCTTTCGTTCAGTATCCATTTGAGAGGTTGGCATAATACAGTAAGCACAGATATTTAAATAGGTACCTTACCTACTACTAGATAATTGAGTAATCGCTTGGTAGAAAGTGTTCCTTTTTACCAATTGACGAGCATCATTAAAACAGCCGATAAGCAGAATATGCTAGTCTCGCGATGTACATGTACTGATTTTGTGAGTTTTAGGTAATTGAACCTGTAAAGCATTTATTCCTTTTTGGCACACAGTTTCATTCTCATTCAGCTATAATGCATTTCCATTTCAATATTGAGAATTGGGAAACCAGTTTTTATCACGATTATTATGTGAATAGGTATCTGTACTTTTACATTTCATATGTATGCACACAATGTAGCTGTGTGTGCGTGATAGTGGTGATAGAATAGAAACTGACGATTTGATGAACTCCTCTCTATTCTATTTAAATAATAATGTCTTTGTGTGTTGCACACATTTATATAATAAGGGTATATAACTTTGCATATTGGTACATATTGCAATTTGCTCAGGTGGGTATATAAGTAAAGTACCTAATCATCTGATCATTATCTGCATTAAACGAACAAGCCCATTTCTTACGAAGAAGGCTAAGTTCAATATAGTCATGTAGTCATGATCATTATTGCAAACTACCAATACTAAAGAATGACTGTCTAAAAAAGCCCATTAGTACCTAATTAAATTCACATAAATCTTTGTTAGCTTAGCTAGGAACCTACTTTAGAAACACTATTGTTTTTTAGTCGTGATATAGCCGCTAATGTAACGTCAGAGTCGTTAAAGGCGTAAGTTACATGTGACATCTGCCATAATTGGTTCCCTAGTCATACCTGCATTCGTTCTCAATTGGTGATACGGTGAGAGAAATGCAAAATAATTTTTTCACAAGTTTTCTAATTTATATTTCATTATGTATTGTGATCTCTTCGACACGAGAAACAAAAGTTCGGTACAATGGCTACCGAGTTTATACTCTTACAGTTCTACATGAAAGGCACATAGAGGCAATAATGCTTCTAAAGGATCAAGGGGTAATATAATCAGTGACAGTACTTTTTGCTACAATTAATTTATTCATAATTGTATAAGCCACTTATACATATCTGTACCTAGGAGTTTTATACTGTGTTTGTGTTACAGATCATGTACTGGGGGATACCGTCACTAAAAGTTGGTGGAACATCTAATGTGATTGTTCCTCCACATCTACAAGGTTCTTTGATCCAGGGTTTGAGAGAAGTTGGTATCAAAGTTTCCCTATTGCACGCAGACTTACAAAAGTACCTACAAATAAGTACAAACTGTCAAATATATTTATTCTGATAAAAGTCCTATATGTATGCCCTTTTTGACTCAGAATCATTGACGAACAAGCCCCAAAAAAGCTAACTGCGGAAGGTTATCTAGATTGGACAACATATAGTCGACTTAAAGACGTTAACACTTCAATTATCCAAACAATGTTTATATAAAAAATGTATATACAAATAAATTACCCGATTTATTTTGGCTCTATCCACCCAGATTTATGCATTTATGGAAAGATTATCAAGCAGTCGCGGTCGTACGAAAAATTCTCGTATATCTGGAGCAAGAGCAGAGATGTTCTCTTTGGGAATATCTTACGAGGGAAGAAATATTACTGGAATTAAAATTTTCACACCTAACAAGTCAAAATTGGGAAGACCGGCAATATGGATAGATTCTAGTACAGACTAATTCGTTTATTTACCCACATATACTTACACATACCTTAATTATGTCTACCTAATTTGGTATACGTTCATATTTAATATCCTATTATGCTTAGGTATGTTTGTTTTGTATTAGATATACACTCAAGAGAATGGATCACAAGTGCAGTTAGCACCTTTTTAATCAACGAACTATTGTCTGAAAATTCAACTACTGTTTCTCAATGGACAAAAGACTTTGACTGGTATATTGTTCCTGTTGTCAACCCTGATGGTTTTGAGTATTCACATACGCATGTAAGTTCATTCGAATTTTGCAGTTATCCCACTGATGCTTTTTATCTGAATTGGCAATAATGAATTGTTGCAAATAATTTATCTGTAAACATATACTGATTGGTTTCTAACATTAGGACCGTTTATGGCGTAAAAGCAGATCTACTACAAATTCTTCCTTAGGCTGCAGAGGAGTTGATTTGAACAGGAACTTTGGTTTTCATTGGAATGGTTAGGAAATATAATGTATAAAGTTCTTGTATAAAGTGAGAGTTTCACCAATCAAAAGTTTTCTATCATGCAACGAGCAGGCACAATGAATCTAAGAAATATTTCGAAATAACATTTTCAATGTAAATATTATTTTAGAAACGGGAACTTCAGTTAATCCATGCAGGTAATAGTATTTTACAAATTGGAAAAATAATATACTTCGTAGTATTATATTTTCCAATTATATTCCAGCGGGCCAACCTTGCCTTATTACTATACTTATAAAACATGTCTAGGATCTAAATATCTACAGATATATATCGTAATATGAAATAAAATTGTTGCAGCGGGCACTTTGCAGGAACCTCCCCATTTTCAGAACCTGAAACTCTCGCTGTTTCAAATACAATTACAGAATTAATCACAAGAAAAGTGGATCTTAGAATGTACATAAGTTTACACAGCTTCAGCCAAATGATTTTACTTCCCTTCGGATTCAACAACATCAGAATACCTCAACATAAAACTTATGCAAGAAAAAACATTTTATTTCCCTGGTTTCACCAAAAAATGTCGCATAAGCTCATGTCCTTTCTAACATAAAATATCTAACTAAAGAACATCATAAATATATGTAAGTGTAGAAATGAGTGTAAAATATAGTAATGTTCATTAATTGCCAACACAGATGAGAATCGCTAAAGCCGCTGCAGCCGCCCATGCTGAAAAATATGGTACAGTTTTTAGATACGGAAGTACAATGGATCTCCTATGTAAGTTTTATATATATTAAATAAGTATTTCATGTGTATACTAATAATATTATGCCTACAAGTAAGCCAAACCTTTACATTTCGTTCATTCATAAAACGATGTTTAATCACCTTAGATCCTGCAAGCGGTCTAAGCACAGATTGGGTTAAAGGTATTCACAACGTTCCACTAGCTTTAACATACGAGCTACGAGATCGTGGGCATTACGCAGCTCTACTTCCGCCGGAACAAATTATTCCAAGTGCATTGGAATTCATTGATGGACTTGCAGTTTACGTTAAAGAACTGAAAAGAGGAATCCCTTTAGTCGACACTTTGCCATAGTAAATGCCATAGGTAGTGTTTTATAAAAATATAAAAAATCAATACATCATTCGTATACACAACCTGGAAATGCATGGATGCACCTGGTAACATCGTTGTATACAAGTAAATCTTATTTAACGCTAATGTTCCCATTTACCTGCATACTAAATCTTTAAAAATATTAGCTTTATTCTCTACACACAATTTGTGCATGTATGTAAAACATGCACACTATGCTTGTAACACCTGCAACACACAAAAAGTAATCATTAATAAACTAATCTTATTAGCAAGGCGGAATTTTTGCACGCAATTTTGGCGAAATAAATGATTATATTCTTTAGCATATCAAGCATTTAGAATTTGGGCTGAAAATTATTAGCATTCGACTATATATCTGATACCTTTTGCGTGCTCAGATTATTATGTAGTTAATATTACAATTAGCAGACACTATTACGCTAATTGAACAAGATCATGATATTATCTTAATACATATTTCGTTTGCCTTAAACTCTTAAATCATATTGAAGTCAGTGATTACTAAATAGGTAACGTACGCTGCACTTGCATTGCTGCCTTAAGTAGATATTTCGTTACTTAAACATAATGCAGTATTATGCGCTTTAAGACAAATACTTAGTAAAGAATTAGACCGTAACTGTGTCAGTAGTCCGTAACACTAACAATACGGGAGAATACCAACACCTACTCAAAGAAAGGTAGTAAAGCGATTTAGCAAATCCAAGCCGATTGTAATCGTACGCAAGCCAGATTTACGCTTAATTCAAATTACGGCTAAATAGGTAGGGAAATGCTTATTAGCTTAATAGTACATAAGTTTACAGTGGGTAATACAATAATTAGTAATTAGTAGAGTATATTATTATTTCAGATACATAGATTACGCCTAAGCTATCAAAACTGAGAATTTTACACTTGTACTTAAGTGTAAAATTGTAAAATGTAAAAAATAAGACAATTGGCCAAATCTTTAGGCAAAATATTTCCACGCATGTTATAAATGAGAAAGAGAAATGCTCAAGAACATACATTTTTTAAACTGTCAACTGAAAAATGACGTTTCTTATTTCTTATTGGAAAAATCACAAAAAAAAGGACATTAAGAGAATGTGATTTTGCAATATGAGCCAATCTCTGACTACCGCATTTTTCGGAAAGATCCTTTGAAAATAAAAATGTGACCATTATTCCGACATTTAGCAAAATGTACCATCCCCTTTAAAAATATGTTCCTATGAATAAAGCATTACAAGCTTTATTGCCGTTCGTTCTAAAGACCACAGTTATATATTTTTCAACCTACTCTTATCTTATTATCTTACATTATCCCGAGTATAATTCATATAACTGTGAATGACATCGATTAGCGTGAACTAGGTAGCATTCCAATTCCCCCATTCGAATTAGTCCCCCCTTGGGGACTATTGACCCAATTGTTACCAAAAATTGTTCACGAAATAATAATCCCCCTGGGGAAATATATTGAAAAATACGCTATATGGATCCAAAGAGTGTATTAGATAGATGGAAGACATAGAGATTTCGTTCCATCATATTTTATAAGATTAATAAATGTGTCTTTGTTTGATGCAACATGTAGTATAACAATATTATTATTTCACACTATTGGGTTGGTAGGTATAATTACAATTTACTTTCAATTGTTTTTGTTACCATATATCTACTACTTATGTATATGTATAAAAACATCAATGCGTTTAGCAAGCGCTTCTGTGTGGCACAGACACAGTATTAACCTCATCTCTTTACAAAATATGTATCACATTCACTATACTCATAGTGCGGTTTAGTGTATTATTTTATAAAGCTATACAAAGTTGCGGTTCGTTAGCTTGATTTTCGATCCGCAACAATTGTAGACTATGAGGTTGCCTTTTTTGCAATTGTAATTTGTTTGATTTGATTAGCCTACATTTTTATTTGTACTTTGTATGTACACAGTACACCTCCGTCATCCGTGCGCTAAACTAAATATAATCTCTACATGTAGTGTTTTGCAAGACCCAGGCATGCAGCTGGTGTTTTGTTGGTAATAAAATTAAATTGCATTTTCATTGCAAATTGCAACTGCAGTAATGTTTGTCAACACTTTCCTTCGATGTATTACTATTGCTAAGTATCACTCATCCCTTCTTTTAATTCAATTCTCATTGAGTTACCTGTATAGTACAACTTAACTTATTGAACGCAGTAATGTCCAAATGTTCATTTCGTGCTGCCACTTTTGCCTTATCACTACTTGTACATGAAAAACTGATAATTGCATTCTTGCAATTTTTAATGTCTGTATCAAATTATTAAGAATGTACAACTAACTCAATCTTTCGACCCATAAGGCAAGGTACTTAGCCACCAGTATGACTGCTACATCTTTGTATGTACTTATGATTTTATGTAACTGTAAATACTGTTATTATATAACTTTATGTAATACGCCCTTCATTGTATGTGATTTGAATTAATGACAATCTATTTTCAGAACCATGCTTTATGCACTTAAGATTTGGGTACCGTTTGCGAAAGACAGACAGTGACAGCCCTTTACAACGGTGTAACAATTTGGAATGATCATAATAACTTGTGTGTGTATATCATATTGCATAATTGCATTCTTGTAATTTTGTTAATAAAATACGATTTTATTACTTGTTAGCCTGGCAGATCGCATAATTAATAACAGTATTAAAAAGTACCTAAACAAACTACTAATGTTATTAATTCTGCAATAATGTATATTAATTTATGAGATGTATAAACAATTGCATTGCATTCAGTGCAATGTCTATGTTCTATAATAATCAATGATTTATCCTGGATTCCTGGATAGGATAAAGGATTCCGGTATAGAATTTCCCTATTTGAAACGAATTTTATGGCATCTGTCTATTTAAATTGTGTACAAAAAACCTAGCACCCAAAAGCGAAAATGGATATACGAAATTCTCCTAACAGGTGTGGACCAGATTATTTATTAAGCTTTATTAGTTTGCTATTTTCGAAGGGTGAAGTTGTAATTTACCTAATCCTTCCTAATCTTTTCCAAGAAAATTGACCCTTATTGCCAGCAACAGTGGTCAAAGGCTATCCCTTCCGTGTAGTTGTGTCTAAGGCCTAAAAGTATCTTATACATGTGAAGGTATGTATCTTAGGGTAATTAAGTGCGGGCGGATTACAAAGTATTAAAAGATTATAGGTAAATCAACGTAGACCCTTTTCGAAGTTACCTATACTGTAGTATGTATTGTGGTATTGCGTGTACAATAGGAATACTAAAAATTTTGCTTTTACAACACTACTGCGCGTTCTACTAAAATACATTTCCATATTAAATACCTAGCAAGAAAAGCGTAGTTAAGGAAAAATAAGATGTCATCAAATCGTAAAACTTGTTCTTATTTGCATGTACAAATACATTTAATTTAAAGAATTTTTCTGAAATAAACTGTGGAGATCAGTCATGGTTATGTATTGAAAAGATACAACAAGTTACTTATTACGTACTAAAAGGGAAAATATCCTGCAGAGAATAAAGAGCAAAGCAATTGCTATAATGAGTGGCATTGTTAAGATGTCATACGTGTAAGTACAATAGAAAACAAAATTAATATGCATAGTGTGGTACAATAATGTTGGGTGAGGTACTTTATAAGTCGGTACTAACTGCTTAGGTTCGTAGTACTCTCGTAAAGAATACACAAATAGAGGTAGGTGCTCTTTAGATGATAGTGAATTAAGATAAGCAAAGACAACAGAGTGAAACCAAAACAATGAAAACGAGACTCCCTTGGCAGAATAGACAGACAACCTGTATTTTGTTGTTTGTCTTTCCATTTTCATTATATTTAATATACTGCTACAATATAAACACACTAATAACTATCTTACTAAGCACATGTACCTAAGCAGAAGTACAAACTCGCTTATATGTAAAGTGCATTGTTATCATCTTTGGAGGAGTTTTAGCTTCAACTTCAGTTAGTCGTCTCTTTGTTTTGTCATTCGTGAATCTCTTCTGCATTCACATTCCGTATCCACATTAGGCTCGTCTTTTTTCAACCTGAACCAAACATACATACGTTTTCCTATGTAATGTACCTAATTATAAAACTTAACCACTGTATAGTGAAAACTGTATAATATCATTGTGGTGCGTGCTGCACTCGTGTACTTATAAGTATGCTTAATACCTCTACTTTACCTGTACTGTATTTTCTGATGTCAAATATCTCTCCTTAAATGTTTTCTACTATAATTATACATACATTTATTTGCGGACACATTCAAGATGATTATTGACTTGTCGTGAGTACTGAAAAACACACACACGCAATACAGGAATTCGGATAAACAAAAATCCACCACGCTGTACCCTCGACCCTCGCCATAACCCAACAAAAATAGTCTACTATAATAATTGTATAATTCTGAATTAATATCTGAAACTTTTTATCAAACTTTGCGTAGATAGATTCTCATGAGAAGTACATTGAGAATGTCATTTTGTATAGTAGCGTTACAGATAATGAATGAGAAAATGAAAATGTAAGCAAAATAACTTCGCTGTTCACTTGTCAATTTTGCTAATGTTTTATTTCTTCCTTCCAAGTAATTACACTCATTAAAGAAAGAAATTGCAAGCCCAGTTGATGCACATGTGGCAATTCTAGTGCAAATATAAATCTAACTAGTAGGTATTTATTTATCTCACATAAGCAGTATTATTAACTAAATGTACTGACATTCCTTGAATATGCAATTTGCAAATGCAAACGTAAGTGAATGGACGAAATTATATATGAAACTATTAAATTAAAGATAACTACACACTAAAGAGGCATATCACACATCTATTCTGCCTATATTTGCTAAAAAGTTTTTAATGGGAGTTAGTTCTGTATCCCTAAGACCTAAGTAAAGTAGGTAGGTAGTACAAATGTATTATTAACCAACTACGATGAACTAAGCGGAACACACTATACATAAATATTGTTCTATGGTACACTACAGGGTATACTAAAATTCGTAAATATCTACTTAATCATCTATTGAGGTATAGGCATTCTGTAAAGCACATATGCACATAAATGTATACAATAGGTCGTCGTCTTCCCCACTACACATAATAAATACTCGTGAATTGCAAAGCTAGTTTAGTGTTAGTAGTCTTTAAATTACATATTTTACTACCTACAGTATGTTAAGTTTTGGTTAAAAGCTTAGGCGTATAAAATTGGGATTTATGTTTAGGGAGAATGGGGTACATATGTAATGTACGTAACAAAATAAAGCAAAGCAAATCTTAGAGATAATCTTACCTCAAGAGGAGACGCAAGTAAACTTAGAACTAAGACACAGCCTTCTTATCTTTTTGTCTTCTACTTAATATAAGCTAAGTTTGCTTGGCTCTGCTCTATAAATAAAAGTGTGAAATATTGTGTTAGTTATTAGGTACATACAGTAGTAAGTAGCATTAACATACATAAAATAGACAGTTGCTCATATGTGAAGACTAGGGGATTTCCATCAGTGCTATGTACTTCAAGTTAACTTGCAAAATGTAGTAAACTGCTACCTACACGTTATAATCTGTTCTGTCTTAAGATATTCCTTATTTATATACACAGTAGTGTCTACACTGTACATGTCATTTAAAATAAGTGTGCGAATGTGATAATGAGTTAGAAAAATTGAACAGTGAACGCCAGACGTCAACGGATGGTGAGGTACCTTGTATTAAACGAACTAAGTAAGTTGACTTATCAGCTTAGTTGTCACATACCTAGTTGCATCGGTGCAATTTTTGCATTGGACTCCATTGACTTAGTGGGAGCACAGTAAGTCAATGAGTGACTTGTCTTCGTTCAATAATAATGTGTAAACAGTAAAGTGGAGTACATACATTAGTATGTACATAGCTACATAAATCACATACCTTTGCTTTCATTAGCAAAGTAAGAATACAAGATGAGACTGACAATAAACTATAATAATGGTAACTACTGTACATAAAGTAGTAAATCTTACAATGAAGTGTACCCGTCTTATTTACTTCAGTGTATTGTACTGTACTCTAGCTGTCATTACTAGAATAGACAAGACAAGACACTAACCATAAGTGATCGTGTTCATTAAAACTGGCACTCGAAATCAATTATGTCTTCATTCAAAGAAGAATCACTTTTGTTGGTAATCTTGGATTATTAGCACGACACGACAGTTGTGGTGTGACGTGGCGTTTGATTTAACTTGTTTCATCTTGAGAAATTACAAAGATAAAGCTATTTGACTTGATATATTAGAGTTTGAGTGTAGTTCAATTGTTTGTATAAGTCTTACCATCTGCTATCGTGTCCGTGGTTTGGTTAGATTTTTTCTAGTTCAAAATAGAATTATGTTGGTATGTGTGCTATCATACGGTTTGATACAGCTACAAGTGTATACTATAAGTAATAGACACGACATTATAAATCTCGGTTGCTATAATAAAGGAACCCATGACTTTGCCTAATTTATTGAACTAACTTAAGTGTAAGCATATACTAAGTGAGCTTACTTACCTATATTTACATTATATTATTGTATATTTACTTTAAAGAACAGAAATAGGGCGATGTAAGCAAACACTATACGCATGCAAGGTGCAAGTCTCAAGTCAAAGTTAGAAATAAGAAACAAGATTCTGGCCAGATCGCTTGGGCTTTGACTCTTTGAAAATTATTTACTTTAAAAAAATCTTGTGCTGTTTCTGAAAAAGTGTAGGCTTGCTCAGTGTCATAAAGAAGACAACTTCTACACAGTTTCTGTGATTCCTGAAATTACGCATATATTTTAGTGCTCTCTATGTTATTAAATTGCTATTAAATACTACAGATATCAATACATTTCATAAGTGATACTGATCTGCCAATTAAAACCGTAAGTGAAGTTGTTACAAATAAAAGTATTAGTTGCAACTACAAATATTAATTACATAAAAAGTAATTAAGTGTGCATTTAATTGAAGAGCAAGAACTGCAAGCGTTTCGTATACAGCATTACCATGAGCCACGCAATACTTGGTAAGTATAAATCATTAATTATAATTATCTTATTAAAAAGTGAAGTTTACAAGCTATTTAGTTCAGTTAGATTCAATGTACAAACATACACATGCACATTGTCTGACGATGCGTGTAGTAGCAATTCCAATCAAACACTTCGAGTAGTAATGCCTGAAAACTTCGTCTTTAACATTAATAATTTATATCAGTGACAGTGGTTGTGAGTAAATACTTAGTTAGTACGTACTTGTATGTATGTACAATGATAATTAAAAGAAATCTTTCCATGCATGGATTAGGTGAGTAGTTACTCGATCCTGCACTATTTACTATTTGGCATATATTGTCCCATCATATATATGCTTATGTATGTACATACATCATACTCGTACATGCACGTGTTTCACTTAATAATGACTTCCTATAATCCAAATCTTAACCTTACTAACATGCTCCCCTAAAGTATTTGTCGTGCAGAATTGCTAAGCCCTAGTATGTACATAAATGCATACATAATTATTATTGGTAGTCCTAAGTTTCTCCTACACAAACAAACAGTAATGAATAAATTATAAAGTAAAAGTGAATTCATTTTGGTTTATAACCAGTTATGCATGTATGCAGAATTCAGAGTGAATATTCCCATTATTATATATAAGTTTAAGTTACCTAGAAGTGCATGCATGCCTGTGCTAACAAGCTAAGCATAAGGATTTTAGGAATTAATCTGTTGAGATAAATAACTGCCGCATTACTGTACTGACAATGAATTGATGGAATCAGGTTTGTCCTTCATATCTCTTCACTTTCTATTAACTGCTTGTTCTCTTGGCAGAAAACAAGAAGAGATGAATCATCTTTCTCACTGCCTACCAGGTAAAATCGTAGTATGCTTGCTTGTGCTGATTTTATGTACGATGAGTTGAGTTGGCTTGTCAAAAGTGACAGGGAATAAACTTGGTAGGTAATTGACATGTATTATAGTCGTAGTAAGTGTACTATGATGTTATTATTGTCTACTAAAGACTTAGATGGAGTATATACTTTTAGTGTAGTATGTAGTAAAAGTGTACACACAGTCAGCGCATTGCATTGCAGTTTCCCAGTATAATAAGATTTCTAATGTGATAATTTGAAACGAAAGGGGTTAGCAGGCCACACCATTATATACTATTTTTTAGATAATGCAGGTCAGTAGGATTCCTCCGCTCTTCTTTGTGTGTTGACGCATTTTCACTTATTTTCACCCACATTCATATGAAGCAATACCAATATAATTTATAGCCAGTAGCTGGGAGCTTACCTTTTGAATAAAAATAAAAATTATGCGCTGCACTACTGCTAAATGTGCAAAAACAGTTGTCATTGCGAAATCTTACACGCAAATTAATTATCTGCATCTGTTACAACCATTAATGAAAGTGATAGTTTAATGGGCAGTAATACTCTGACAGTATTTTATAACGTTAAAAGCAGGAGCTGCACAGAATGCAAGCAATAGTGTTCAGTGATGTGCTAAGGTGTGTTATAAATAGCTTTGGTACTAAACTGAAGTAACTACTTGTAGATCATTCTGAGTTATTCATGAGCATCTGTAAGTAAGCAATGGCATGTGTTACATGCATTTACATTAATGAATAACAAAATTACAATTTTGTTAGGTTAGGTGCAGGTACCGTGCAGAGTGAGTGGTAATGTATTAATTATCACAAATACACCGGCGTGCAGAAACAACTGACAGAATGTGCAAAAAGAAGAAATAATATTGTTAGCTTTAATTATACAAAGTAAATATCCTTAGTGGAGGATAAAGTTTTAATTTTTACTTTGGCATTCTCTATAATTGTTTATATGCACAATACTACGTAAAATACAACCGAAAACTTTGACGAAGCGCTGCCAATTACACTTTGGAGATGAGATTGGGCATATTAATGCATAGCTTGTAACTTAAGTTTCTCTTTCTTAGAATTAGTAGTTTACTGTAGTTATAAAATTAGCTAATACCAATAATGGCTCTCTTCTCACTAGATAAATAGTTAGCTAGGTTAAGTACTGTAATCATTCTAATTATATTCCGTTAAATGGGCACTTACCATTACCTACTTCCTTAAGCTAAGTAGAATAAGAATAAAA
>JAQFYC010005458.1:0-14367 GCA_034694165.1 Tomocerus mixtus
TCAAAATAGAGAGAAAGGAGCGAGTAAGTCTTTTAAATACTAAAAATAACAGTAAATACATCCATAAAATAGTATTAAGCTATAAAAGGTTTAATTTACTGTCTTTAGTTAAAATCCCTTGCCTTGGCTTTGGCTTACTGGTCTGGTCTTCATGAAAAGAGCTTCAGTCTGAATTTAAAATACATATAAATGCATTAAGATATTAAATATTTACTCAAACTATGAAACTATTGCTTTTGGGCAAAGAAAATAAATGTTACGAATTTGCTAGTGAAATCAGCTTTAAAATGTTTTAGAAATTGTGTCTAATTTGATGTAGTAATTTGCAAATTATGAAATCATGTTAAAATTACATGTAAATTAGAAAAATTGGGTTAATTCGTGTAAATTAGTAAACTTGTCGAAATTTTGTCAGTTTGCAGTACGCGTACCTTATTATGATAAAAAATAATATGTAGGTCAGCAGATTTAATTACTTATTACAATACTGAATTTTTAAAATGTTTAGCTTTAATTGCTTATTATTGTGTTACCAACTTACCTTAATTACTTATATGTTATGATTTATGAATATAATGCAGATAATTAAAGCTTTAAATAGCCAACCAACTAAATTTGTGGATTGGGGAATCACGTTATTGTATCTCTACTATATATTACGTATAGTATTAGCTTTTACATTTACCATTTACTCAAAACTATCATCGTTTTTTGGAGTTGGAAGTTGGAGGCACGAATCTCTGTTAAATGTATTAAATAATTGTTTTTGTTGACTGACCTACTTTTGTAAAATATTCTTTACGGATCATTTTACTTAAATATAGTAGGAAGGACAATAAATACTATATTAGTACAGTATACAGTTACACGCAAAAATGTAATGCTTCTATTATAATGAATTATTATGTTATACTTACTAAACTGTAGTAATTTACAATAACCTTATATTGCGATTGATTTCTAAATTCAATTCAAAATCTCTACTCAATAAATATTTGTGGTAATTTGGAAACGCCTTCGATCTGTGTTTTTCTGTTCTAGTTATGTAGGATTCATTTCATTTATTGTCTGTCCGTCGTAAGTTCATAATATTTTACATCAAATTCAAATCATCATTTCAGCATACATTTTATATTACAATTACATTCCTTTACTTCATACTAAATAGATAATAACAATAACTCTTGTAATATAATACTAAAAAGCTAACAAGTCAAAAGCTAAAAAATAAAGCGTAATTTGAGCTCACTTATAGGTATTAGAATGTTTTTGCTCTTAATTTACGTAATAACAATAACACACAATGATTTTAACAATATTATGGTTCATACTTACAGTATACATTACACAGTCGGCAATTCAAAAGTAGGTAACATTAGTTTACACTTTACAGTAACAAACTTATTATAATAGTTCATATTCATAATACATCGTAGTAAATACTTTCCCTCTATTAATAATTAATGGCACACACATTTTCATCCTTTACTTTACAAACATTTAATATTGAAGCAGTCAATACGTTTTCATAAAGCTATTGGAAATTATCAGGGACCTTGACCTATATTACGATTTGCAGTTTTTTTTCGTCAAATATTTTCAATATTGGTAAACCATGCTGGTAATATTTTAGAGTTTCCTGTCTCTATCTTCATACTATTAGCATCGCCAGCTATAGAAAAACAAACTCTCTATTAACAAGTAACACAAATATTTAATTTGTGGTACAATTGGCTTCACAATGGTTAATTATTCATTTCCGTTTCTTACTTTTTCAGAAATACGCCATAACAAGTAAAATATTTTGTAAAATTTAATCTGAAACGCTTTTTTATCTGGCTTGTTGCATTTCTGCCATAATAAAAATTTTCTATAATAAATGCCCCAATTGCGAAATATTTTATCTGCATTGTTATATAAATTAACAATTAATTGAGTTACACATTTTAATTATTCGATGTTTTATCCATCAAAAAATTATAAAATATTTTAAAGAATATAGATTCTTGCTGGGTATGGGTATGTAACCAATATCCTCTTATCTGGAGCAAGCCAGATGAATATTTAGAGCTATTTCCTAAGTTAAACTGAAAGATAATCTGTGAAACTTTGAAATAGAGAGACAGAATTTTGGAATTATTATAATAGTTGTAGAATTTGATATTAAAATTTAATTAAATCATAATTTCTAAGAATCTATTATTTTACCTCATTGATTTATCTGTACCTGACTATTAATACACATTGTTCATTGTCTGAGTATAATTAAATGATTCCTCCTTCCATCCTTAAGGATTTCCATAATAGCACCTGCTGACTGAATATTATATTCAGCAAGTTATCCTGTCATAGCATAACGTCATGTAGCTCAGAATTCCAATTATGAGACCGCCCACACATCGTGACAAATTCTGATACTAATTACAATTTTTATTGTTCTTTTAACACGATTAATGTGGGCGTATGTAATTTTAATTAATGTTTATGTTTATACGTGTATATGTAGGTAAAGTATGGTACACTCCTTAAATATTTGCCAACAGTACAGTACAATACAATAACAATTTTTGTTAGCGTTTACTAATAGAAACATTTATTAAGTCGGAATTAATTTTGCATGTACAATTTTTACAGAAATTAAGCAAAGAGACGACCTAGTTAGCTTTATTTGCCATCTAGGGTCTGCAATGCTTCGTTTGGTATTGTCAGCAGCGTTTTCAGTTGAAATTTTACGTACACACGTTAAGTTAAATATATTTTATGTATTTATTATAGGATTACGAATTATATCTTACACATATTAGCAGTACATATTAATTTAGTATTTTTCATTTCATTAGTAGTGCCTAGTCGTTTTTAAAAGCACCTTGATACATTTTCCGGTGCACAATAGTTAGAATTTCCAACTTTTAATGAGATTTGATTTTCTATTTTAGGTAGTCATTCTTTTTATAGTACATTTACACTAATCAATGGTTAAAAGTACAGGACAATGTAAAATACTATTCTATTTCCCAATATTACGATGTATGGAACACGATTTTGGCTTTATTACACATTTATTGTCATCTCTCACGCATTTACGTAGCTTTGGTTGGAAAGACTTAATATTATTAGAGGTAAAAGCTAAAAAATTCTGTTAATTTAATTTTTACAAACGGAAAAGATAATTAATTCATAAAACCTATATTAAAATATGTAACTACGATATAATATTTATCTAGTAATTTTTATCACACTGTGTGAAAGTTTTTGTTCTTCCCAGATTCAATTACCTTTACACCTGTCTACCTGATTGTTTACTATTGTATTAATCTAATTTACAGGTAAATTGAACTACCCAGAAAATACTTAATGTAATAGTAATGATGTGGTTGTAGTTGTAGAGGAAATATTTCAGGGCTGCTTATTGTATTAACCTTCTGTAGCTTTCTTTGTAGTATATTCTTAGATTGTTATGTAATTAATCACTGACAGAAACTAAGGGAAGTTCATGTTTAATTGAATTGCTAAAGAAGTTTTCAAGATAATACATAAGAAAGCACAATAGCTTTTTGTGTTTTGTGCTGGTATACTATTTTAAGATACAAACATAGATTGATTGCCATTTCAACTTAATGACTACACTAATGACGAGGTGGGTTAATTAATTACCTTCCCGTATATAATTTGTGGCATCGTGTGAGAAACTGAGAAACAAATGAAAGAAATATGAAAAATTACTTTCCCTGAAGTACAGAACACAGAAGAAAAATAATTTCATTTCGGCCGTGTATGGTATTACTGTACTGTAGTATAGGTTATCTTGAATAATGAACAATGATTGTGATAAATTGAACTATACTCGCAAATTAAGAAAGGTTCATGATCTCTGGGGTGATCCTGACCCAAAATACGAATAAGGACTTCCCTTAGATACTTAATGCAATAATTTCTGGCAATCCACAGTAAAACCCGTTCTTATTTCTATATTACTTTAAAAATGTCCAGAAAATTCCTATACTATCAAATTTTTATACGTAATTATTTTTAGAATATATTTCTGATGTTTTTAAGAGCTTCTTCATCTTCATCCATCTTATTAAATTTCTATATTTTAATAGGAAAGATTTTATTCAAGTTAAGTTTGTTCTGTTGTGATTTATTCTTTGTGTAAGTGTATGGTGTACTGCATATTTTTATAGGAGAGCAAATACCATACATCAAACGAGCACATTATGTAGTTTCTTTTGTTCATTTAATAGTTTTTGTATTATCTTTATGTATTGTCAGTGTCAGATATTCGCGGGGCCCACAAGTCTTTCGGTTACATTTACATTACGTATGTATATTTGCAATTACATGTGTATGTGTCTAAATAGGATTGTTTTACATATTTAGTTTACGTGGTTCTGGTTTTGTTTCAGTTTCATTTCAGGTTATTTGTTTGCTACTTTGTTGCATATTAAGTAGTTTCTTTTGTGTTCATTATTATATCGCTGCCAATATATCAAAATCGTCTAAGACGCAATTTTGTTAAATTCAAAATATGCCATGACCAGTATCATGGCCGATTTTGCATTCACTTTAAATCGGGTTTTTGCCAATTTTGTAATTATCCAAATCCTGCCTTAGCCGACTTTGAATTTATTACAAATCGTGTATACAGGAACAGATTTTTCATTTGTATGAAATCGTGTCCTGGACGATTTTGATATATAGGTAACGATATTTAGCTATATTTATCATATTATAGTGCATTGTTCTTTGTTTGTGCAGTAGTTTTTAGTGCTTCTGTGAATATATAGTGCGATGGTGATGTTTAGTGCAGTGCAATTTGATCTTTACCTATAAAGTCTCTTTCTCTGTATAGAAAAGTGCAATTCTCGTGTGCAGTGATTTGCTGTGCTGTGCTTGTGCTGCTATACAAAGATATATGATTTCTTGTCATGTGCGCATTATATTACAGACTATAAATCATTCCTTGCTTTCACTTTCCCCAAAATTACCATAATGAGATGGAGGCAGGATTCTAACGCAATACTACACCAGAATACAAGATAGCTGAATGCGGATATGAATGCACGAGCTAATAAGTCAACAACCATTAAACTATCACTATCTCCCAATAATAAATGAGAAAACTATTCAGCTGAGCAGAAAATGAAGAAAATAAATCCTTTGCATTATATTATGAATATTAATTCCCACCAAAGAGCAAACTTTCTATATAGTCTACCAAAATCTCAGAATTGAGGCAATAAGTCAAGGGAACCCTCTATAAGTTATCTTAATTGCTTTCACTTTACACCGTTCTAACTCTGAATAGAATAGAATTGAGATTTTTCTAGGAAAGTTCAACTTTGTGGTGAAAGGAAGGAGAAAGCAAGTCTGGATGTTATATGAAGTTGAGAATTCGTCTAAAATTAGTGGTTCTGATTCTGATTGTAAGTATTTTGGTTCAATTCAAGGAAATGCAGAACAAGAACGAGTTCCTGTGTAAATGGGTTATTACCATTGTTGGATAGTTGAAGTGAAAGTATACAGATTAAATATAGAATAATAGAAAGAGAGGAATAGTTTATTGCAGTTTCCTTGTTAAAGTGTTCGTAAAGATTTAAGTATTAAAAATCATTTCTCTGTCTCTGTCCTGACGTCATAGTTATATTATATTGCTAATGTTGAGGATTCCTCATTTCTGAAGATGACTTAAGGGACAAATGTTCTGCTCAGTTGGAGTCTGCTGGGTTTCAATGCATTGAGTGAAAGGAAGGAGGGCGCAATGCCAACTTTCCCATCTTTGCGTAATTCAACTACTAAAACATAATACCATATCCCCCACGTACATAAATAATATAAAATACTTTACGACATGGACTGTTGGCTCTGGATCGGTTTAGGATCCCCTTTGCAGTATTTCAGACCAAATCAGAACCAGACAAGGGCAAAGTCTTAGTAGAAAGTTCAAGGTTGCCAGATTTCCGTAAATGAAATCGACTAAAAATACTGGCTATCTGTAATGTCGAAAATATCCTAACATTTGCTGAAATATTTCAAAAAAGTTTTTCAGGCAAAATTTTATTCATAAAAACTTTAAATAAAAACAGTTTTGCTTCCCTTTTTGTCATAAGATCTTCTAAATATTTTTATGACTGATTTTAATGATGCATATATATAGGTTGATTAAATAAGACAAGGTTTTGTTTCGTAAAATAATATATCCAATAGTTAACAGGCAGACAATATTTTAATGATAACAATCTCTAAACAGATATGATGAACATTATGTTTTGATATGATAAAAAATTTAACGAGGATTGCTAATTCCTGTTATTTTTGCAAATTTAACATTGCAAACATTTTTAGCATTACGACAAAAAAGGAGCAGGGAATTTTATGGCAGCGTTCCTTTTTCAGTACAGATCATATATTTACTTACACTTGAAAACGAAAATCTGGCATGTCTGGTTAATTATTAATGCTGTTGCAACATATTTCCAGATCCGTCTGTGCAAATTCAACGGAAATGAAAAAGAAATGAAGGAGCTACTAAACATTATGAAGCAAAGCTCTGTTCATACTGAACTCAACATTGCCTTAGGCGTTTCCTTTAATTTCATAAATGGTTCAATTTCAATCAGACTAGACGTATTCTTGCAGACGCATTCCTCATTTCATTTCACAACATTTCAAATCCTTTGGCTTCACTTTCCCATTGCGGAAAATGCGTCAAACCTCTCCCAAGATATTTAAGGATCGAGAAAGCAAAAGCATCTTCCTGATTTATATTTTGTCTGTAATAAGTATGTACATAGAATGTAAGTAAGAATGAAGTGCTCGTGCTCGTTTGTGAATTTCGTAATATATTTAGGTATTACTTGTATCTAAAAAGAGTCCTTCTATATTTTTCTGTATGTAAACCTATTTTCTACATGTATTTTCATGTATTTTTACAATCTATGTAAGTTAAGTTACCTTTTTCGTGGATGTATTCTTATATACCTAATTTTAGATAGAGTGAAAGTGGAGCTGCAGTGTGTTTTATAGTTTTTATAGTGCATTACATATTATTTACCTAAATGTGATTTAGAATCTACGTATTTACATCAGTGAGATGCCAAACACCATGGAGGAAGCCAAATAGCCTATTTGTTACTATGTTACTCTAATAAGTTATGTTATACATAATATTTATACATACCAGAGGCCAGGCATTCATACCTTAACTTACTTTAACTATAATAATACCTACAAATAGTCAGATCTTTGAAATATGTATTGTTAATACATTATTTTTTATATCCTACATAGATAACCTTATTATATTTGTATATCATACTGTTGCAACTTTCTATCTGTATCTGTATTTGTAATGTACACTTAAATTTTATATGGTAATGCATTTATATTAGATTACTTTTTACATGGTGATGCATTCAAATTCGTTGACGTGCATTAGTAATTCGTACACTATCGACTATAATAGAAGTTTTACCATTTACCATTTATGCTAATTTACTACATATTGCCAATAACGTTACGTTAGGTATGTATTTTATGTAAGTACAACTATACGATGTGATCGAGTCTTGCATCGTTGTACTGTATTGTGTATTGTATGTAGGACTTATTTATATGTATGTATATGTAATGTAATACCAAATTGACAAGAGATGCTGAGGATCGCCTAGGAACACGAATGACGGCTTTCTATTCAATTCCACGCAACATTACACACCAGAAACCCTTCAAAACTCAAGATACGTCCTACGTATCTGTACGTAGATACTTGAATTTGAATTGATTCCCCGAATTGACATCAAACTCAATTTCCCTTCAGGATGAGTACCATACGAATATGAAGCATCACATTCCATGTACGTGTACTTACGTACATAGTGTAATTGCTTCTTCCTAAAGATGTCCATCAATTTCTTCTCAAGTATTTCCTATTTCGGTTCTAATGGTGCAATCTCAACCGACATGTAGAATGTAGTTATGTGTACCGGGCAACTTAACTTTTCCTGGACTGGACTGGATTGCATTGGATGACCTTTGATATATATTGAGTAATACTTATAAGTCAGCACAGGAATATTTATAATATAATTTCTTGAGGAAAATACGTAGGGAAAGTTGAAGAAGTACATTTACATGTAAATGAAATAGTAAATGGAATATATGATGGATTCTTCCACTTTACATGGGTTTTTCCTGGAAACTCCATTACTTGGAACATATTAGGTAGAAAAAGGAAGATTTTTTGATTGGTGGAATTGTCAGCATCCTTTTCATTATCCAGGACTATATTTTTCATTTAGTCAGTTAGTTACAATCCTGGAGGCTTGTCTACTAAATACTAAATTCTGCATAGACAAGCCGTAAATATATGTGTACATGGAAAAGGTACGACTACAAATAGTTAATTACTCATTTTGACATCATAGAGAGCAAATCGTCTTGCCAAGTCGAGTTAAAAGCTAAATTATTTCCTGGTAGACCTTTAGTTGCTATATATTTAGATACTACACATAAAGGTAGCTATATATGTCGTAGGCACCGAGTTACCAACAGGCACCGAGTTACAAATTGACAACAATTTGTACTGAAAACACAATAAATGATCTCTGTGCCTATGACATATGTATGTACTGCTTATAAGTAAGACTTATATATGGTAGACATAAAATAATGTCAATTGAATTGACGGTCATCATCATTCTACTAGCAGTAAGTGTAATTGGGGAATACAATGACAGTTTTTGGTAATAGTCTCAGTAGTTCATCCTATTCGAGAGATTTTAGACAAAGACTTGACAATGCAGTGGGATGTCAAAGTCAAAAGTCAAAGTCAATTCAAGAGGGAAAAGTTAGGAAGAACAGAAGTAAGTTTTACTTACAAAGCACTTACGTTACGTTACGTTAGGTAGTTCCATTAATACATGGTTTTGGCTCTGAATTGAAGTGTGTCCTTACTTAGGTTGATTATCCCGACTCCCGACTCTGAATGACTCCCTGTGTTCTTCTGTAGTATTTATATATGTGAGAGTAAGTTTGTGGTTTGCTTTGCTTCGGTTTAATTCTTTGTCTCTTGAGTGGATTGAAGTTGGTGGTGGTTTTGGTGTGTGTGTGGAGTTGGATCTTTTAAATTGAATAGAATTGAGTTAAATTGGTATATAGTAAAGTTGAGTTGAGTTTTTAGTGAGTTGGAGTTGAGTTTGAGTCAGGCATCGGGAAAATTTCTTTTAAAAGGCAACGAGAAAGCAGATTTCAGAGTTCTAAGCGTAGCCACGCCCCCTTTTTAGCTATTTAGCCAATTTTGAGAGAGCAAATGGAAATTTTTTCCACTTTGTAATCGTAGCCACGCCTCTTTTGGCAGATTTTCAAGGCAGGTAGGCAGCCAGGTTGCTGAGTTTCCAAGTTTTTCCGATGCCTGGTTTTATTTGAGTAGTTGAGACGTTGAGAGGGTTAATGGAGATGGAGTGTGTTGATATCGATGTGATGGGCTCCTGATTAGGCCTCTAGGGCACCCGGAGTGCCATTGTCAAAGGAAGCAGGCGTCGTGGCGTTGTAGACAGTAGAAGCCCTTTGTGCAGCTGTTCTTCTCAGGTCTGGCTTGATTAGCGCCGTCATGAGACATCCGAAAGCGAGGACGAGGGCCAGAGCCAAATTGGCCCCGACGTCACCAATCTCACTCCCAAATAGAATCCTTGTCACTGGTGTCATTATTATCCCGAAGATCTGTGCAGAGGCGTTCAGCAATCCGGAGGATGTCCCTTCAGACTCGGGATACGTGATTTCCGCTGCGAACTCGAAACCGACGGGGAGGTAACCCGTCATGAAGAATCTACAACAATTTACATTTAAATGCTTTGGAGATTTCTACTTCACATTTCAACCCTCAATTAATGTCACATAAAATGCCACTAATTTCAATGAATCTTCCGTTACAACAAGCTTAGTAGTCACATAGTCTATAAGTACCTAAGTGAATTCTGTAGATTAACTAAGATTATGTAAAATGGGTCAAATATCTAGAACCTTAAAACGGTATTTCTTCTTTTTGCCAGTGTTTAATGTTCGTTTAAAAAAGGTGCAATGCAAATCTAATTTATTTCTAAATATAAAAATCAGATACAAGCTCTTTATTAATGTATTCCGTGGATTAAAGAAAATACTTCATACTTTTATTCCCCAAGTTAAAAATTAGTGTATGCTATAATAATTTTTGATGTTATATTACAGACAGATGTTCGAAATTACCTGTCAAAATGAATGTGAATTCATCCTAAAGTGTCTCCGAGTGAAATGCGAAATATTCCAAAATTGTCGTAATACGAAATGTGGAAAAATATACCCTTTAACAAATTTTGGATTATTTACATTTCATATTCAGGCGGTTTTGGATTCCAATTTGATATTAAAACAGTTTAAATTAGCCAACATCAATTTTGACAATCTCGATATTATGAATACATAATACACATTATAAAAGACAGCCAACCAAAAATATCTACCTAAACTTAAAAATTATTTTATTCTTACCCCTTTAATTTTTACCATTGGTGATAAAAGCATGAAATCCATTATGATTATTTTTGCAATAAAATGTTTCTACTAAATTAATATTTCTCCATTCCACTATTAGAAATATTACAAAATTATTGGAAAAAAACTTCATCTGCTCTTTTGTACTTATTAGATTATGTTTGAAATTCTAAATCTATTTAATTTATTTATCTATCCCAACCTTTTGAACCATTCGTAAAAATTTTTTGCACAAAGTACGGAAATCTTTTACATTTACTTCAAAAAATGGCAAACGTGAAAATGTTTTGGGAAATTTTTTGGTGTGTTGACGGTTTTAAAGTCTAAAGGTCTTTACATACTATTCTGAAACTCTAGGTATGTACATGTATTTTAGTTTACAGCATTTGCATAGAATTACGCATCCATTTCGCCAGTTTCTTTTGTTAGTTAGATTTACATAGAACAAGGCTGAGTGCTCTCTGATTTTACGATTATGTAAAATAAAAGTTAACAATACCACTACACAGAACAACAACTCGACTTTTAAATGGGTTTCACCATTTGTAAAGGGTAAACTAAGCTTTATTTTACGTTTAGGTTTAATGTACAGTACATTAGCTATTTACATATGTATGTACATACACTTGTGCACTGTAGATGCAAGGAATGAGAATCAAAGATACTCTGGGAACCCAGATATATGCATTTGGCATTGAAAAGAAACTTTGAAATATTCTCCACAGACACATTACACATAATATCCATTTGCTCGATTGAAAAAAAGTCGCAGTGAATAAGGAAACAAATGTTTCCCCTTTTAAAGTCGGTTGCGTTTGCGTTGCGTCTGAGTTTGGTGAAAGTAGTGAAAGTAGTGAAAGCATTTTGAGAAAAAAGCGTAAGTAATGCGCTAAATGAAAGTTAACTTACCCAAGTGCGGAGAAAATCATGTAAAGGAGAACGATGCTTCCGCCATAGCGAAGAACGAAAGTGTAGCCAATCATTCCGGCGAAAGAGAGGACGTAGATCACCAACGTTGTTTCCCTATGTCATCATAGTAATACAATAAGCTTGATTTATTCTTTTCCTTTTATAGAAATTTATCACATCCTGAGCAGATACAAATAAGGAACAACATACTTGCAAAGTTTTCTACTTTCGACTGAGTTACGCTTCTAATATGATGTTAAGAATTCAGAATCAGAAAATGCGACAATGCAAAAAATATTTTAGGGAAAATGATATGGGACGCTGTGTGGCTGAATATTGGCAAATTGGCACAACAGTGCAAATGGCACACAGCATTCTTACTTCATGGAGATTTTATTTACAGTCTACCCGTATGCTACGTACTTAGGAATGTACATTGAACACGTACAAACAAATGTACCTCTTTATTGATTGCAAATTCTGATTTTATTCCAGAAGAAAGTAAAAGAGAAAGCAACTTTCTCTGCTCTTGAGCATAGGGGTAAAGAAAGATGCGTGTCTTTGCGATTCGTTGTAACACTTATGCTTAGCATGGGAACATTATGTATTTTATGAATGCAAACTAGCATCGGGAAATACTTTTGGAATTCCTTAATAAAAGGGATAGTGTACGATGTTAGGCAGGTGTACTGCATACTAATTTACTAATAAACTTACAAAATTGTTTAATAGAAATAAGATTTATATTTTTTGGTACGAACCTATATTAGCATTTTATTGCAAACACATATGCGACGTATTAAAATTCAAAATGCAATGTTATGCAATTCATTTTTTTAGAACTTTCATTAAGAACTTTGGTGACCATAATTCAGGTATAAGGAAATCAGATAGCCAAAAATTAATTCGAAATCCTGTGGATTAGATTAACAAAGTATAATTCAATTCGCTGGAACGTTTAGCAAATTAGTTAGTATGTAGAACATGTAGATATACATAAAATGAACTATTTATGAAAACACATGGCTATTTGGAAAATAAAATGATTAAATGACCTACATAACTACCAGGAGAATATTTAAATGCACAAAGTGATTTTTCATAGATGGGCTACAAAATTACAAAAACTTTGTTTAATTTTATATTACGAATAAACTCCACTCCACAGCTAGTTACATGTAATTACATGTATAGAAAAGTATTATTTTGTATGTGGGATGATGAATATTTATTTCATACGACACAATATATTGTAATATTACAGATATAGTTCAGATATAGTTTTAAGGGTTAAAGTTTTTGGAAATTGCAAACTGATGGAAATTCTCAAATTGTTTAGCCAACTGTGCAAAATTATGGTTTCGGTTGTCTTCTTTTGTTAACAATCCACTCTATACTATAAAAATGCACCTACTGTGTGAAATCATGGAATGAAATAGAAATAAGAAGGAAATTGAGTGATCGGGAAAGGGAATTTCTTATTTTGAAGCTTCAGCGAAATATGAATCACATCTTCGCTTTCTATAAGGTTTAAATTCTCCGAGACAAAATTGCATTTCTTATTCATGTCATACACTCCGAGCTTGGAATTGAGACTTCCTAAGTTCCTACATTCTACCCTGTTGCTCTTTTGCATGCAAATGAGACACAAACTATAACCATACGAGTAAAATATCTCTTGCATCATAAAATTATTGTGATTCCGAACTCAGGCACATCAATTCTCGAAAAATAAGTTTCCTAGAGCGAGAAAAAAGCTATAAATAATGTTTATAGTTGCCAAATACTTAAAAATATGCAAGCGATAGTGTTATAGAAAGCCAATAATCCAAAGTATCAAGTAATTTCTGCAGAAAAAGGACCTCACTTGTATCGCCGAGTTTTATCCAGGACCAAGCCACCCACAACAGAGCCAGCCATTCCACTAACGACAATCGTAAGACCAATCCATCCCACATCATCATCGTCCGTCTGAAATAATTATAATTAAAATTTCATAAGAATCTTCAAAATATAAATTGTACAGTTATTAAGTTTGGTCCCTTATATTTGCCTAAAGAGAGCAATTAACTCATAGCACGCGTCATTTTGTAAAATTGGCTTATTCTTAATCTGCCATACAGTTTTAAAGAGTACTTTATACTATTTGACAGCTCATTACATTAAATTATTAATTTTTGCATTCTTCTATAATCACGAAACATGTTTAGATCTGAAGACGTTATTTAAGAATACGAAACCAAGATTGATTCTGCCTTTAAGAGCATAGCAGATTCCAATTGAATTCATAAGTCCAATTTTGTAGCTTCATCCAAGTCAAAAATAATTTTATATACAGAATACAGAAACACCGCCTTTTTAATTCACGAATGGTTAGCGTGCAATAAAAAAGTTTGAATTAATTGAATTAAACTGTCTAATGTTATAACTGCATTATAAACTGACGACGAGTCTAAATTCCCACAGGCGTGTCTCATGTTATACCGTATCAGAGGAATGTATGATTATTTTATGAGTGCTATTATATGTATACTACATTTAGACACGAATTATCAATTACAGACTGCTGTCTCTAATATAACTGTACTACATGGATTTTATGTCATGTAGATAATGCGGCTTTAGATTTTGTACTATAATGGAGAACAAAGGTTTATTTAGGTAGTTAAGTACATATGTACAAATATGTATAGTAAAAGATAATTCGAATGAATGAAATAAATGACACATTCAAAGAAATAACATGCTTTTAGTAAAAGAAGTGCTGAGTTGCAATAATATATTGATTTATGACATCCTATACAGTACATATAGCAATAAATATCATAATTGGACTAAGTTATAGTAGATCGTCGAAAGGTGTGACAATGACAACGTATTTGAGTGACGCAAGCAACTGGACAGGAGTTTAAATGAGTTTATGTTTACATG
>JAQFYC010005459.1:0-14364 GCA_034694165.1 Tomocerus mixtus
CTTGGTAAGAACCTTCAAAGCTTATGAATTTTACATATTATTCATATCACTGGAATAGGTGTGCCAATAAAAACGACTGCTGTCTTAAAAGTTTCAATTTTTGCTATGTGAAGCCCCAAAGAAAGAGAATTCAATAAATACTTGATCACTTTACAGATACATTATTTGGTGGCTTTATACTTCGTTTTTAAAGTATTGCAGTGCTGCACTGTAGAATAAAATGTCATTTAACAATTGCAGTTATAGTACCTAATTGATTCCATCATTTGCTTTTGTACCTACACGGTTCGGCATTTGTTACAAAAATTGAAATAATGTTATGTGACCCGTCATAAACGGGCTACTTTCTAGTACATGTATTTATGCTCCCGATATATATTACAGTAGAAAATTATTTTATCTATTTAGGTAGCTAAATGAATTTGTAAAATAAAATCCAACATTATTAGTACAATTAATTATGGCCATTAAATTTTAGTAAGCTTAAAATATTAATCTTTACCTATGATTTTAAGGAATATTTGACTAAATAGATTTATGGTTAAAAAGTAATAGTCTTCCGCTTACTAATTCAATAATATTTAATTCTTAGAAAATTTTAAAGGTCAATGTGAAAGTTTAAAATTGTAAGTGAATTGTTAGGACACCTAGACAAGTACATCTTCACGTTTCCAAGGTTTGGATATTTAGTAATAAAGGATCAATACTAATAAGAACAGTATGTGCTAACTAGTCTTATAAATACAGAAGGTCTATGTACAATTAAGTACCTACACCCATATCAAGGCTAAGCTCTCTAAAATCAAATAAATAGATGAATTGGTGTGTAAACGAAGAACAAATATATTTTCACAGAATTGTCCAAACTTTACTAATCATACACATTTAATTATAATGAGCTGGGAAGGCAAAAACTCTTTAGTAAAAATGTTTCGAGATGTAAAGCAAGACTCTTGTGGCCTTTTTACCATATTTCAAGGAATATTGTAAAATTATATCTCGAGATATTTTTCTCATGTAATGTAAGAGTGAAGATATTCTGAAAATTTTGAAATCCTGTAGAAATTGTTTTAACGAGGATGGGGAATTGATTTGAGCGTTAAGGGAAGCAAATACACTACATTACACTAAATACATAAGTACTGATCTAAAGTACTGTCAACTGCTTTTACCGGGAATTTTACTGTATTTGCCGGAATAATTGTCAAACATTGAAGTACTTAGCAATATTAGGGAAAATTGTGTACGCGTTTAGCTGTGGCAAAAATGCTTACAAAAATAAAAAGCCCTTATCATCAAATAAATAGGAAAATACCTTTTCAAGATATGTATGCACACTCATACGCTATTACGTATAATGTGGCAACATGTTTAAATGTTTCTAAAGTAAATGATGCTAAATATTGTGTAGAACAACATTTCACATGTTGGTTTACCATATCGTGCCCCACTAAATAAACCCACTTCCAACATTCCAACCACTTGGGGGATTCTTCTCTCCAATCACACCAAAAAATTCTATGTAATTCCAACTTTAAGTTAACAAATATTTAATATTTTTGCAGAGCGTATCCCGCAGATCCTTTGACGACGATATGGACTATGACTCAGATGACTCCACGTCGTCTGTTAATGAAGGTGTCAACACCCTTCGGTCTTCTTCTTCCGCATCAACGCCATACAGTGAATCCGATGTTGTGGTTCCCAACAAGAAACATAAAGCTGAAGTTCCACAAACATACGACTGGACGAATATGCTAAATAAACCTGATGTCATTGCTGCAAATGTTTCCTGGTTTAAACATGTAAGAATTTTTGCATAAAGAATTTGGCTCACAAGCATTGAGAACAGAATGTTTTTATTATAAAGCTAGGATTTATTTCTCATACTCACTCAGCATTCATATCTTTGGACAAAAACAAGGCTGTCAATTACATTACTTATGCCTTTCGTATTTTAATGAGTTCCTTAGCGATTAAACGTTTTCAATATTATTGAAATATTGCTGAGTAGGTTAAACACCTAAGTAAGGTATGCAAACTACGAGAAAACATCGCCCAAATGAATGTCATTATTGAGATGAAATTCTGACCCATTTTTCAGGCTCCAGTTTCCCACATATGGGATAACGTTACCGTTGGAATGAAGGTGGAAGTGGAAAATACAGATGTGGACCAAATGAGCTACCAGACAGCCTTCTGGGTCGCCAGTGTCATTAAAATCCAAGGTATTTTCATAAATTTGCATTGTACGTATAGAGAGTATTATTCAGCTTCATATCAAGAAGAAAATATTAAGAAAACTTATAGACTAATAAAAATACACGATGGAATGATTGGCTGTATTCAGCTGGATTTATTTTTTATCTGGATTAATTTTATCTGGAAATTCAGCTGGATTATTTATTTTTTGTATAGGCTGGATTTATTCAGAATTATTTGTGCCTATAAAAAATAGGTTAAAAAATAAAATACAGACAATTTGGACAATTTAAGCTTTGTTTTAGTATTATAAAATTCCGGGGTTTGATAATGTGTTTCATTTAATAGGAAATATGGTTTTAAATACTGTTCATTATTATTACTAGTCTATTTCATAAGGCCGTTTATCATTACATGAGGCAGTTTTTTTAGATGTCATTAAATGTCGCTTTGACTCTACCAGGATAAACTGTATGTATTTTTTCAGGCTATAAAGTGCTACTGCGTTTCGAAGGATTTGGACAGGACTCGTCTAGTGATTTTTGGGTGAATTTATGTTCCGAAGACGTTCACCACGTCGGCTGGTGTGCCACAAAGGGGAAGCCATTAATACCGCCTAGATGTATGCAACTATTTAGTAATCTTAATAATAATCCTTTAATAAACTTTATTAACAATTCTTAATTGGTTCTATGATATTTCAATGTAAATAAATAGCTATCGCATCAAAGTATCAGGATTGGAGAGATTTTCTTGTCAGAAGGTTGACTGGCGCTCGTACACTACCTCAGAATTTTCAGTCTAAAGTAGCCGTTGGTTTGAAAGCCAAATATGAGTAAGAAACAATCAAAATACATACATTTTTTTAAATTCATTTTCCACTTTTCATACTTACATAAACGTACTAACCAATACGTATCTGATGTTTCAACAGATTAGGATCTGAACTTGAAGTAACGGATAAAAATAGAATATGCCAATTGCGTTTGGCTTATGTACAACATATAGTTGGGAAAAGGTTACATGTCAAATATTTCAATTCCGACGAGGATGGAGGTAAATATTTGCTACATAAATATTATTAAAAAAGTTCAAGAAGTTGTACCTTTAGATTCCCTTAGATTTTAATTTATTTGGAATGAATACCTTTTCCAGGATTTTGGTGTCATGAAGATTCCCCACTAATTCACCGCAAAGGGTGGGCAGCTACAATTGGGCACACACTAGTTGCACCGAAATCATATCGCCCGGACATTCTTCCCAAGTCTGAATTTAATACCAGTTACGATTCGGTTCCACTGAAGGAAGGAATGAAATTGGAAGCCATAGACCCACTAAATCTGTCAGCTATCTGTTCCGCTACAATCAAGAAAGTTCTTAAATACGGTTATATAATGGTTAGAGTTGACTGCTATGAAGAAGACACGGCCGGGTCTGATTGGTTCTGCTACCATGTCACATCTCCATATATATTCCCTTGTGGATTTAGTGCTAAACATGGCATAATTCTCACCCCACCACTCGAATACGAAAAAGGATCATTCCGGTGGGATGAGTACCTCGCAAAAACGAAAAGCTATGCTGCACCTCTTCTAGGATTAAAGGTTAGAACATAAATTCTTGGAAATTGACACGTAATTAAAGAATGGAACATTTATACCATAAACAGCCATAAACAGCTCGTATTAAAATTAAAAGAAGCGTATGCATGTATTCTAATAGTTTATAGTAAAAATATTAAGCCCATTTCGGGAAGAATGGAAGAAGTGGAATTTTTATACAAAGTTTTGCTGTAAAGTGTTTTCACAGTAAATAAATGATTATTCTCTACTGTAAAACTCTTTATAGGATGAAATCGAACACGACCTCAAAGAGGGTATGAAAATTGAAGCTGCGGATTTAATGGACCCCCGGCTAATATGCGTTGCCACCATTTCGAAGGTTATTGGAAGACTATTAAAAATTCATTTCGACGGTTGGGAAGAAGAATACGATCAATGGCTTGACGCAACATCACCTGATATTTACCCCGTTGGATGGGCAGAATTGGTTGACCACAATTTAGAAGCCCCCCGGGCACCACCACCACCACTACCAACAAAGAAGACCAAAAAGGGAAGGAAAAAGCCGGTGGCTAAGCAGCCTAAACTTATAGCCGCTAAGTATGCAGCCTTTCTATACCCTCTTTTCAAAAATCCTGTCTCGTGCACTGAGAATATCCAATTTCTGACTATTTTATTCTTTTCCATGATTTCAGACCAACAAACCCAAGCAGTGTTAAAACGACAAGCAGAACTTCCACTGGGAGAGCTGCGGAGAGAGCTGTGAGCAGTACTACATTGAGGGAAGTTCCTACAACACAGAAAATTGTCCAAAATCACACGGAGGTCGCCAGGAAGATTGTCCAGGTTTCCGCCACCAGGAAAGAAGCGGCCAAGACAAACGGAAGTAATCCCCCGATGCCCCAGCTGGTGAAAATGACTCCAGTGCAGCAAGTTACTCCAAGTGCTAATAAGGTTGAGACAGGAGGGCAGAAGACTGAAAATAAACCGACGGTGGTTGCTGCAGATTCAACAAATTCGGCCACAACCATTCCTCGCTTGATAGACTTGCAGACTTTACCAGGGGAAAAGGAAGATGTGAATCCTGCTGTGTGGACTGTTCAAGATGTTTCTGAATTTCTTAGAATAAATGACTGTGCTGCGTATTGTGAAAGTTTTGTCCGAAATGTACGTTCGCCCTTATTTTAATGATCATACCATCTCTGAATTTTTGTTGTTGAATAATAAGATTTACTAATTCTTAATTCTAATAACCTAGAAATTGGACGGAACTAAATTAGTAACGCTAACAAAGGATCAGATTGTTGTGCTAACCGGGATGAAAGTGGGTCCTGCACTGAAAATCCTTGATTTAATCAATCAACTGAAGAAAGTCGTAACTGCTGCCCGAGCCCGTAAGTCCGCCTTGATTAAATAATTTGAGTTTTGGTATAAAAATGTCCCTTGTACGGAAAAAAGAATATTTTCGAATTTGTCCCCAAAAATGGACTCCCCGTACAGTTGTACAGTGAAAAATTTTGGAAAGCATATTCTAATATGGGAGTTATCATTACATAATATTCTACTATATTAGTGTACACCTAAAATTGACGAGCAGACTTATTTTAACTAGGTATCTACTAGAAAAGCATAGTTATTATGGCACTATGTTATTCGATAGGCTTTTGTTTATTGCCAAAGACAATTTATATTTTTCACAGTTCAACCGTAACAGTGTAACAGCCTAATTTCTTCACTTGGTTGGGCACCAAAATTTTTCTTCTTTGCTGCCTTCTTTGCTCTTCTCGAAATCCGCGTTAAAATTCTACTCGATGTTAGCCAACAGCCACTTTACTTCCAGGGCCATGGGGAAAGGATCTTTCTTTGCAGATGGCGAGACACTTTGGGTTGCTCTGACAGAATATCCGAGGGCTTGTTAATTTGGAAGACGCTGAGAAATTAGTTCGCAAAAATTTATTCTGGCGGCCGAAATTTCTGGTACGATGCTTTTAAGACCCTGTGAGTGAATATTACACAGAACTTGCATTGCAGGAAGTCTTTTAGATGACTACATAATTATTGTAAAAAACAATTTAGATTGAGAGGACGCCATTCAAAAAAAAATCCATGTACTTGCCCATAGAAGTTACCTTTAAAATTAATTAAAATTATATACAAGTACTTGGTAACGCTGACTAGCAAGACTACGATATACACTACATATTGATATATACTATAATAACCAGAGGATCTATTGTTATACCTTAATTGATATATTTAATTAACATTTTCGATTGAATTTAAAATTCTATATGAATTATTTGACAAAGAATTATTTCAAGAATTATATACATTAGTTTAATATGCAGTTCGTGTACAATATTATAATACTAAATCGCTCGTTCCAATGTCATTTAATCGCAGAAGTAATCATATTTGCACGGAATATGAATTTAATTTACTTTTTCTAATTTTGAGTGCATAGTGCTCTAAAAAACTAACTAGACTATTGTACAACTTAGAAATATAGACTTTTTCGAACAACTTGAGAGATATTGTTACGAGACCTGGATGTGAAATAGATTTTGTGACTCTTATTTTATCCACATAATATTACTATTGTACACAGTAGAAATTAATACGCGATAATCTCAATTTCATTTGAGTTATTTAACGGTAACTGCTCTAGGTACTGAACAGACATACATAAGTATTATATAGTTGCCTTTATTGGATTAACTATCTGCCCGTGACAAAATCTTCCTGTTAAGAAAATTTCAAATGGTCACCTAATGCTAAATAATGGCATATCAGAGGATATTTAACTCTAATGCTAAATGTCGTTACATTGTTTAGTACATAATTAATATTATTACTGTAGAGTTTTCCAGAGAATTAAAATGCGAAGATTAATTATGCCTTGTAGAGTTTACAAAGTACAGTACAGAGTGGGTGGATGTACATTGAAGATAAATTTCAGCCTTTATAGCATTTAAACGCGTAAAAAATCATAATGTTATGCATAATATTTACTATTATGGCCATGCCTAGATAGTAATACGTTTTGGCTGTGCAGTTTTGTACTGTACGGATTTAAAACTCGTAATTCATAATCTGCATAATAATTTGCCCTAAAAGTTTGTAAGTAAAGTTAGATTTATCTTACTATTAGTGCGCTGTATTTGTTTGTATGACTGATGTGTATAATAATTATCGATAACTCTTATTTTGAGTACCACTATAATGTTGCTAAAGATAAATGTGTACTAATTCATATTATGTTAAATATGAATGAAAAATATTGTATACAATTAAAATGAATACGAATAGAATTTATAATTTACAAGATAAATATGTTATACAAATTGTATTTCTTTCGGGTAATATTATAAGAACCCTTGAAACAGTAAGTGATTGTTGTTAAAACCTTAATCTAACGATAAGTTAATGTAATACATAATCCCGAATACCTATTGTAATTACCTTTAAGTAGACAATATAATATAGGTAAATAATTAAATATATGTTATTACATTTATATTGATAAATGTACTTGAAAGTAGGAATTAAAACATGTATTATAAATATCTGTGAAAAAGTCAGATTTGCGACTACTATTTCAAATATATGGAAATAAACATTTTACTGACACAGGAATCACAATTTGCCTTACATTGAACTAAGTCCATGGCGACTTTATTGTATTTGTATACCATGAAAACGAATTCGTTATTCTTTCGGAATGAAAATGTGCCAGATCAGGATTTTATTGTTTTTAAATGAAGATAATTATGTCGTATGTATAAATGCTTATAAAAATAAGTTACTAAAGTACTATGATTAAATGAATGGTTTTTCGAATTTCTAATGAAGAAAGTGTAAGGAACGAATAAAGTAGAATTTTTATTGCTTGCACAAATGCGTAAGTAAAATTGAATTATCTTGTAGGGAATTGATTTGGGTTGTTGTCAATGTCAGAACTAGAGTGGACTGAAAATGAACTGAACCAGGGGGAAAGTTAACATACTTGAACTACTGCTGTTATATTCATACGTAGGAGAGCTGTAGTAGCCCATAAATGAACTGTATGTAATAATGATACTAATTATGCATTTTATTATTGCTGGAATGCAATTAAGACGTTGATGGAATGGAACTCGTATTTTTAATGCAATCTTCGGTCAAGCTGTTGTAGGATTTACAGGAGAAAGAGAATGTTGAAATGGAATTGAACTAATAAGTCAGTTTAGATAATTACAGTAAAATTTCAGGCGGAACGGTTGAGAACTTTTCATATCAACCAAATGAAAGATGTACATTAATTGTAATTAATTTTGTCATTGTATGATGTTAGTTGAACTGATGAAAGGAATATGAATAAATAATTAATATTTCTGACAAATAGTAAGTAAGGATATGTAAATCATAAAATACTAAGAAATAATAATTCGAGTAAGGGGTAAAAAAAGCTTATTAGGCGACAAAGCACATTTTGTGTACTTCCTTACAGTAGAAGCATAGAAAAGATTGAAAATTGAAATTCATACTAAGACATACCTGCAATCTGCATACCTAAATAGTATATAGATAGTTAATATTAATATGTAAACTAATTAATTATTTGAATGTTTTAGCGAAATCCCACAAGACTTTTATAACATTAGCTAAACTTACATTTAATTAGGTAATTAATTAAGTTTCAGTTATATGTAAATATAATCTCCTATAGCTACTATGTATTACGTAATGCCTATAATGAAATGAAAGATATCTATGCATAGAAGGAAAACAAACATTATTATAAAATAAAAAATATTAAAATATGTCACATACATATGAATAATAAATGATACATGCCTAATACCCACATACAATTTTTGGCACCCGCGATTTTGCAGTGTCACTTTATAGTACTAGTACTATATTACCTATGTAATGTAATAATATTATACTTTTGTGTGTGTACGCTGAATGTGAAAACCTGAAGTGAGTTTTGTATGCAATAAACTTTTTAGCCAGTTAATGTGATCAATACACAACTACTAATAGAAATTTCATTATCTTATTTTCACATTATGTAGTCATATTTCCAACAAATATTCAAGTAATTTCGAAATTTGTAATGTATTCCTATTTGCATAAAAATTATGTTGCACTATGGTCCCAAAATGATAGTGTGAATCTGATAATGATATTTTTTGCGGAGGCGAACGTTTTGGAATAAGTTTTATGTAATTTGCATTTGATTTTAATTTATTCGCGTCAATAATTATTATTTACATTGTTTTCGACCTTTTCATAATTAATAGTTAAATTAGAAAACTAAGGCATACAATATTACAACGAATTCTACCCATACAGACAAAATGATGCATTGATCTGGACTGGTTTGGTAAGTATAATTTACAATACTAAATAAATAATATTTAGTTGTGCCACATAAATGCATTGAATTTTAGTCATCATACTAGTGCTTGGCTTAATTTCAATGCGTACGAATTATTAATTTAACAGCGTAATCATATTGCCGAATTAACCTCACTAAGGAACATATAATAATAGTCGGCTAATTAATGCAGTGCTCTCTTGCTTAACGCGAAAGATACAATAGCTGATGCACTGAATTATCAAAAATGGTACACAATGTTGCATTCATATATATGAAGACAGCTAAATATAAAGCTCACATATATTCAATTATTTGTAAAAAATATATAATTTGCTTCACATGAATACGGTAAAGATTATGAGGCAAGGATTTTGGAGATTAAATATTGTTAGTAAATTGGTTGTTAGTGGAACACATATGTATACTACAAAAACTATAATAGTAATGTAACGTCACGAAACAAAATATGTTGACTTGCAAAATAGAAATGTCTAACAGTAACGATTGAATTAAACTGGATATAATATATAATAATACTAACGAGAAAACGACGACTCGACTAACCAATCAATAACCAAAGGTACACGAACACGTTTTTTAGCTTTATAGGAAAACGATTTTGTCACACACTTAACTAAACATAATAATAATATTGTACGACTCCATCTACGAATTAATCCTTAATTTAGAATTTTTTGAAATGGTGCAAAAGACAATTCATATTGGCGTACAAACATTATCTAGTCCTACTAGTCAATAGAAAATCTAGAACTAAAATCAAGAAACACCCATTAAGTAGGGCGATAAGTAGTTACATATTATTCGTCTAAAGATATTACATATTTTTAGACAAAATCAAAAGGTAGGTCCTTAGTTTTATCATGTACTTATCATGTTAATATACAATATATTATATATGTAGATTGGTGCTTTATAATTATTTAAGTAATACGTAATATAGTGCGTTGAAGTTCAAATAGTAATAGTTATTTATATGTAGATAGTAGAGAAAATGTGGGCGATAAAGTGTAGCCTAACTGTTAAGTAATTGGGAGGAGCTCCGGCCGGTAATTATCAGTATTTATCCCAGATGTAAATAATCTGGCTGGATGGCTGCTAAGTAAGGCGTAATAATACGTTCTCACAGCGTAGAGTAGAAAATGATGGACTTTTAAAGTCGTGCTAATTAGTTATTTAAAAGTTTGAATTGTCCAAAAGCTTCAGTCTACCCTTTCAACAATTTACAGTCAAACTTCAGCAACATTTGGCAGCGGCGAACTTTCCCGTAAAAAAGTGTTCCGAACTTATAAACGTCACTTAAGCCATTCATATTTATTTTATTATATTACCTAAGTTTTCATACCTACATTGTTCCTGACATTTTCAGGCACCGGGAAAAGTTTTTTCAAGGCAACCTTAAAGCAGCTTTTTGCAATGCAAACCAGATTTTCAAAAGTAGCCACGTCCCCTACTTTCTCCATTTAGCCAAAGGAGAAAGCAAAGTAAGGTTCTCCAATTCCAAACGTAGCCACGCCCCTTAGCCTAGCCTGTTTTCAAAGGCAACCTGGTTGTCTGATTCCAACTTTTCCTGACGCCTGGCACATTATAGTCTATTTTACAAACATCAAATAACTTAATTCAACTGCTTCTAAAATTATAAATACGAATTTTAACTCCCTTTTTGATAATTGTGCTGGTGGGATGCTAGTAATCTTCATCAAACATATTGGAAATTGTCTCTGTTGTCCCTGATAAAAGGCTGCGACTCGGAGTGGTTGTGACAATCTTCTTCGTGATGATGTGTTGGTGCCCAAGCTCGCATCCAATCCGTGCGATCAGGTTTTAGGCATTCAATTTCGAAAAAGTCTACAAAGTTTCTAAAGACACCCTGATTGAATAATGTATGTCCAGGTCGTTTAGTATGGCCACGGAAGTAAGAATAACGCGTCCAGTTTAATCTCTCATTGGTTGTTACGCCCATCCATAGAATCTGTAAAAGATAACGCAATAATTTACATTAATTTACTTTAATTTTTGCCCTAAAATTCTTGCTACATATTCTTGCCTCTAGCAGCCTGTAGTGCTGTACTACACCTTCTACTACTAACCATAATAAATAGTTAATAAATAAATAGTTAACTTGACTTTTCCTTTCTTAGACTGACTGTACTGTAGCTACGGTACAATTTTACACTGCAACCTTTATGGTATCAGAAGGAAAGAGTTAGAAACCGGTATCCATACCTGCAGATCCATTATAAAAAATATGAACCAGAGACAATGTCGTTTGTATCTTTGTATTGTATTGAAGTTAGTACTTGCGTATTAGTTTTTCCTATCATTGGCTTTGGCTAATGCACCAAACTACTACGCACGTTGTCATTACTATAATTATGCACAACGGGTTAATTATACTGAAATTTTAATTCGGAAATTATATTGACCATTTTTATATAACCTCTACCACCCATAAAGTTTTGTTCAGATCATTATGTGCAACCTATTTTGGTAAAGTCTTGTCACAAACAGTATTTATAATAATGAAATTGTTCCCAAACCTGATACAGCTGGCAGAGAAGAAGAACGGAGACCCAAGAGGCATGTGCTAAAGCTTGTGACGTCATAAAAGTGACCCAAGGCTGACAAGTGACTACTCGAACTAAATTCCAATCTAATCCACATTTTACATTCCAAAATTCGACTGCGCCGTACATATAAATTAAACACATTATCACAAGTCCAAACAGATAGCCAACGAAATATTTATGATTTTTCCATCCAACACAATTGGACAGCCACGGACAATGATGATCAAACCTAAAACCAAAAATTACACAACCACAGTTAGTATTTCAATGTATGAAGCAATAAAGGATTCCATATATTTTATAATAGTGTATTAACTTGCCTAGAAACGCATCTATCACAAATTGAGCAATGTTTAGATCTGATGGGTTTTCGCACAAGACAAGTGGTGCAAAAAAATTTAGGATCAAAGCCATCTTCTTCAGCCAAGTCTATAATAGTCTACAAAACAAAACTTTTAATTTATCATACCGTTTTACAATTTCTTAATAAATAAATCGCATCGGAGGAATCACAAACTTTTATTAAATATTGTTTACCTGGTGTCTTTCTTCTGCTGAGATGTTTATAATACCAGGGTCCCCTTTCCAAGCACGAATGAAGTTATACCAAAGAAATGATGAGGAGGTAACCATTATTACTGTGTGAATGTAAGGAAGCTCCGGTGTTATATAAAGGAACCAAACGAAATACATCCAAAACTAAACACGAAACAATAAAATATAAATAGTTAGCGCTAGGACTTTTTCGTAATACAGCAATTCTTAATTATGAGACTCTTCGGTGCGGACTTCAATTCCGTTTTTTGATACTAACCTTAGTTGCTAGATAGACATTGATGGGAAATATAGACATAAAGCGATCATCACACACAAGTTTGCCAGCTGCACGGAATGCAAGATACAAGACTATCAGTAAAACTATTTTCCACATTATGCTCATATCTGCAGCAAAGATGAGTCCCAAAGCGTACATTAATACAAAGGGGATGGCTGCTGTTCCATACCATCGAAATGTCTGAAAGTTTAAAAAATGTATACTTTATAAAAACAACACTTTTCATATGTACATTTATGTAATATTAGAAAAATCTGAAAGTATCTAGTCAGAGTTGCAGTTTACTTACTTTATCTCTTCTATATTCATAGCACCAATCCCTTTGATTTGACGAGTCGGCCTTTTCAAGTATTGTATCTACCGTTTTCTTCCCAATCCATTCATTTCCTTTGGTTTTCTTAAGTAAACTGTAAGCAGTGTCTCCAGCATTATTTGGTATAAATAAACTAGCATTACGATGAAGTAAAAGCAACATTGAGGTAGCGTTTTTAGTGTGAATGGCCCAGTGTAAAGCAGTATTTTGGTGTACTCTATCTTGTAGAGATATGCTTGCTCCGAAGGTCAGCAACAGTCGAGCCGGGTCAGAACTAAAAGCAAAAATATTCGGAAAAAGTAAAGTTAATTCACAACAAATGTTAAGTATATAAAACAATATAAATCTAGAACATGGGGTTGCTAGTAATACTAATTAATTGTTATACGAAGCAAAATAGATTATTCTTTAAAAATCGAAAAAGCGAAGTAATAATTTGTAATAAATGAAATATGTTTAAAGAAAACTCGAAATCTCATTATAGAGAAAACTCGATGAAAATTTTATTTACCTCTGAACACGACATGCAGACCACATAAGAGGAGTCATCCCATTACGGTCTTGAATATCCGGACTGACTCCTTTGGCAAGAAGATAAGCCACTATAGGTGTGTAGCCAAATTGGGCTGCCAAATGAATTGCTGAGCAGCCCTCCCCATCGCGAAGTGAAGGGTCGGCCCCATGCTTCATTAAGAGGACAACCATGCTGAGATGACCTTGTCTGGTAGCCCAGTGCAGTGGGGTCGAATGTAGTTCCCCACCAATGGCATCAACAATAGATCCATGTTCAAGGTACAGTTTGACGATATCTTTGCGGCAATTAATAGATGCCCAGTGAAGAAGCGTGATATTTTCACCATCTCTCTGATTGACATCAAAACCTTCTTTGAGAAGTTCCACGCAACGATCATACTGTCCAAACTGCAAAGATGCGAAATGATCACCACAATTATTTCATTGCATAACTATTTGACATAATATATTTGGCATTCAATACTTAACGTTGGTATACACATTAAATAAACAAACGTACCTGCGTCGCCTTCACGATGTCATATGCAGTCGAAGTTTGCTCAATTTCGCCGACTTGACTAATTGTACTTTGCGGTTGAGTATCCCCATGTTTTCTTTCCATGGTTTAATGTTACGTAATCACAAAAAATCTCTGACTGACTCACAACTAACTTAAAGGCAATTTCTTTCGAATCCTACCTAATCCGGTATAGTGACTACAACACAAAATCTCTAGGAATTAAATCTACAATAAGGAGATGTCAGCCGACAGTTTCCTGAGCGTCAATACTATTTCATTATCTTCTGCGTCAATTGTCAATTAGTGACTAACACAACACAAACTTTGGCTCCACACAGCTTTAATTTCATTCAAACTTCAAATCCACGATCCATGTTCCATTTATCTATAACCAAAAATTAAACAATGTTATCAAAACCGAGTTGCCCTTGCACCTAATTACTATTACTACCACAATACTACT
>JAQFYC010005460.1:0-14354 GCA_034694165.1 Tomocerus mixtus
AAGATCGGATCGGATCGGATCGGATCGGTATACAGGTCGATCTTTGGGATCGGAGATCGCCAAAGTTCCATGTGTGGACGGGACAATATAATGTCGCTAATCATCTAAAGATATAAAACAAAAAGAGAAATCAAATTAATTACCAATTTCAATGGACTTCTACACTGCAAATCACCTAACAAATAAAATGGGTGGAATATAATGATGTATCAGTTTATTAATTAAATGTCAGGAAACATTTTTGATATAGGTAATTAACCTTTTCAAAAGATATTTGTTTTTGTTTATAAAATCTTTGAGGCAATTAAGTAGTAAGCCTCCGTTGTTGGCAGTAGGAACTTAAACATTCTCGCCTGTGGCACTTTGTAAGTTTACTAATAAACAATCAAATTGTTTTTACAGAAATCATATTTCTATTCGATATTTAAATTGATAATAAATACGGAAATGGAATCCAAACTCCAAACCTGAACAATGAATGATATCGATATTTTCAATATTTTAGTATGTAGTCATTCTAGTTACACTTTAAGGCGAGGTGTGTCCCTGTGCCCAATCATATAAAATGTACCTAGAATTAAAATTGTACATGGTAGTTAGGTAATTGAAAAAGTTTTTAAATAGAATTGCAACGTTTTGTGGTCTTCAGTAAACATGTCGTTGTGAATATCGCGGTGAGATCATCACCTTATCGTTTTGCTTGCTACGATAGTTTGCTAGAGATTGCTCGATTGCTAAAAAGAAGTTGATTGTTTCGCTAGATCATAAAAATGGAGTACTTGTATGTTTTAGTAGTGCATAGAAACCTAATAGAAATGGAACCTATTTTATGTACACAAAAAACGTAATACAAATAGTCTCGGTTATATAATAAAATTTCACAGGAATGCTATTGACGAAATGTAAACAAAAATCAGTATGTGTTTTATTAATTAATGTCTCAATAATGTAATTTATTATTTATTCACAAGATTTTACAGGCTGCCATTGAGGTACTAGCATAAATTACAGATTATATTTGTTACTAATAAGCTCTTTGCGAAGGACATAAAAGAAGAAGTGTAACCAATAAGGAGATCGACCCTTCAAACGAGTCAAAAACATGTTTATACTTTACGCATTTCAAAACCCCATAGCGAATGCCAAATGCTTTGCGGCTCATGGTAAGCTTACGAAAATAGTTATTTTCATTTATATTGCCCGTCATTTGCAATATTATGGACAATGATAATTTAAAACATTTTGCAGCTCCTACTAGCATAGCTGATACGTAGATGCTACATACGATGCATGAAATTATCAAAATAGCGCAAGTACTGAGCGACAGATGTTGGTGGAACCTGATGACCACGAAAATATATATTGTCATTGCGGTTGTTATCAAGAAAGCGAAAAACGGTAGCAGTGTCACTAGGCAGCTGTCATTATAAGCTACATTTAGAAGACGGATTCTATCGAATAAAATCATTTTGTCCATTTTACTAACTTGTGAATTTCTGAAATCAAAAATTATGAGAATTAGTGTAAATTCGAATGTCACGTCTTATTAAATGTATGCGTATATTAAAAATGACAATAAAATAAATACAGAAAATAATAAAAGTTGGAAAACGACAATATATGAAACATTTTTTGTTCAAAATTATATTATAATTGTAGTTTATGTGCAAATTTTGGACTAATTGCTCCCCAAAAAGGCCGGAAATTGGTTTAATGTTCTACGAATTGAACAACTTTGTGACACTAAGCCTTTTTTATAACTTTTGGCCATTGTCAATTTCCAAGTTTTTAATGTTATTTTCCAGAACTACATTGTCGAATTAAATGGTACCCTAAATATATATTACATTAATATAGTCAGGAATTTTGAATTTCGGTTAAGGTAGACCAACATATATAGAATGAGAAATGTTACTGAAGTTCCTCCAATTACATTTGTGATAAAATCAAGCATCAATAGTACGCAAGAGATGAAATGAAGGTTTTTATTTCCATTGGGGAGTATTCCGTATGCAAGCAGCATTTTTCCTGGAAGGAATATCTGGACAATCAAGAAGAATATAGAACATGCCATTGTGTAATACAATATTAACCATCTTGATATTAGTATCTCCAATTTTGAATAGCCTGTTGGAATTTCTGTAATTTCATTGTCACCTAAACATATATAAAAAAAGAGCAAAAAAGTTTAAAAATAATTTTATGTATATTTTTATAACATACAGTAGATACAATAAGTATTCTTACATTTTTGAATGACTATCTTGTCCAGTTGGTTCAAAACGCCAGCCATTTGGCTACCTTTATGAAGTAGGTTACAATGTCCAATAAAGAATAGTGAATGACACAAGAAATAAATAAAAATGAATATCAACTCAGTGTATAGCCGCTGTGGGTTTTTGATTTCGACTATTAATTGAAACAATTCATAAAATATCATTAAAAAGTGAAGTTTTGTTAGAAATTTACTGAGAAATGATTTATATTTTGATTTAGTAACAGAAAATGGTTCAGTAGACGTAGAAGTGTTGAAAATTATGGAGCTGGCTCCAATGCATGACAAGGCATTTGAATACACTCCAACATAACTGACAGAACTGTGAAAACAAAAATGTTGTTTAATATATGCTATTGTTTGTTCTATCTGTAAAATCTTCTTCATTTTTATTTACTGTCAATTGAAAAATATTATTAAAATAAAACAAGCCCTCGTTTTATTAACCTTCTTTTTGCGAATTTTGGGAAAGGGTTCAATATTTTTAAGTGGAAAGACTCCTAGTTTGGAATAACAATTAAAGTGTGCACATCGAATGGACACACCTCAGTTTATAAAGAAAATATTTTTTGCCATATCTGCTAGCACACTAATTATTGCATATAAATAGATTGAGAATTGTTCATTATCAATTGGATTAATTATGGCTACCCAGAATATTTAGATTTGACAAATAAGATTATCCAATGCATTAATATAAGGAGCGGCTGAACAAAACCAACAAAATAATTATCATTGGTAGATACTTAATAGAGTAATAATCGCAATTAAGATACGTATCAATAGTTATGTTATTCCCCAAGTTCAATTATTACCATTTATACTTAATCAGCTCTTTCTGAGGAACGTGGATAATTATCCCAAATCCGAAAAATATTGAACGCTCAACAAAAGTTACGTATTTTATGGCTATTTTTAAATTAATCAGAAATCGTATAAATATTTCTAGGACATTCTTCTAATGAACTAAAGAAAAGACATCAATGCATTATAAATCACATATCTTATAATTTTCAACGAAATTATAAATTATTAACTTCCAAATGTATTTATTAAAATATAAAAATATTTAGGTAAGTAAAAATACTTAGGTAGCGTACATAAGATTGACATGAAGTACCTATATATAAGATATCGAGAATTTCTATTTGTAATGCATTGTAGGTACTACCTAGAGTACCTATAAGCTTCTATTTCACCGCAAAGTTAGCATAGCAATACAGGCAAAATGCAGTGCAACATACGTCATAGTCTTATGTCTTATACATAGGACATCCAATGTATAAGACAGTTTCCTTTTTTAAATCTAAATCGAGAGGGTTCAATGGATTTTGAAGTTGTAGGACTCAACGGGTTCTTGGATTCACTGACTAGAAATCTGTTAGATTAATTTTCGATACGTTGGAATGGAAAGAAAGTTTTAAGCGCCCATAGAACATCTTAAAACAATTCTACACCGTTTTCACCCATATGTCTGGCTGTCAAACTTGTATTAGGTAAATGATCAAAAATGTCTAGGCAGTGAATCCAGGAATCAATTGCGCCCCACAAGCCAGGAATATGTTAAGCCGTTTAGAACTAGATCCTCCGGATGTAAAAGATATTCGGGATTTTTCAAGACCTAAATTTCCTGCCATTGGAACGGAAGGCAGGGGGAAAGATAATAGAATAGCCTATTGGTACACTGGAAACGTAGGAGAGGTGGGAAACATATTAGAGAAATGCGGGTTGTCATTTCTTTCAATCTAACTTTCGGCGACTCGGGTTTGTGTTGAAAAAGGATTCCCCTCTCGTTGTCCTGCCCCAAATCGAGGTAAAAAATTTGTAAAAGTGGATTGCTAAAAAGCATTAAGCCTAACTTTAAAGACTTTAATGAAGTACAGCGTAAAAGGCTCACTATGTACACAGTGCATTTAATTTTGTCCTTGGTAACATAACGGTGTGATTTTATTCGCGTTTTAGTAGCATCAATTGAGTAGGATATATTTTGCTCGAACGATTCCTTCACACATTATTCATATCTTGCAGGGTATTGAGAGCAACGACACCCGTATTTATATTTATTTCATGCTGGAATTAATATTTACTTCAATTTTTCGAGATGCTATTTTCACAGTAGTCTTCTCTTCTTAGAGTATGTTTTCAATTTCTGAGATGGTCTCACAGGCCCGGGTGACGATTCCAAATCGCTTGCTCTACTCTAAATAAAAAATAGACAGCCTACAATATTATATGCTACGCAATAAGCTCTAATTTTACTTTGGTTACTACTAAATAATTTAATATTGACATATTTTTAAAAAAATCGCATTGCAGTTATTAGTGAGGTGTTATTTATTGACAATAAATCAATAAAATAATAGTACTTTGCGATCGAAGTATCGAAGTAGACTTTTACTCTTTCTAAATGCATTTATTAAATCAATATTTTAATATAAAACCGTTGGATACCAATTTTATCAAGGTTGCTACAGTAATGTCCCCGTGGGGTAAGGTTTATCCCACCCGAATGTTTTTGATTTAGAATTTCACTTTTTTCACTTCTGGAGGACAAATGTGCATATTTGTCCTCCAGACAGAATCCATGGATACTGTGCTGCATGCATAATTAGCTGGAGGACAAATATGTACATTGTCCTCCAGAAGTGAAAAAAGTGAAATTCTAAATCAAAAACATTCGGTTGGGATAACCTTATCTCCGAGACAGCGATATCCCTATAGGAACCTTGCAATTTTATAATGACTAAATTCTTAATCTAAAGGAATTAACTCACTTCTATTCTTCTATCCAGATGAAAAGAACTATCTTCCATTGAAGGCGACAATGATACCGAAACAAAGTTTGTACATTCGTTTGTTAGAGTAAGTGGATCGCTGTCCGAAACATCCTCGTACTCAAACGCTTCTATTTTCACTTCAGCTATATTGTTAAAATATGGAAGTTTATTATAGTTTTAGATTACAATTTTAGAAATAATTAACACACGGGAGAAATTAATGAATTAAATTTCTTACGTAATTCTACCAATTCCGTTTCCACATTATATTGGCCAATGGCAATATTTGTATTTTTGGCAGGTATTACTATAGCACATGTAGGACTACAACTAACGCTTTCTTGCACTGATTTGGAGCGATATTGAATTTGATTGGGATGTTTAACGGGGCTAACTTTTCGATAAACTTCAGGCCTTTTCTTTATTCCTGAGTATTTTGAAAATCCAGAATTTCCTTGTAATAAAACACTCGTTTGCTCATTAGTGTCAGCTTCAACGGTTCTCTTGTCGTCATCATTATCATTTAAAACGCTTTCGGTTTCCGAAAATAGATGATCGGGAATAATCGTTTCTGCTTCCGGGATTTGGTCACAAGATGTATCGCAATACCCTGTAAATTCTGTAAAAAGCTTTTACACTTTAATTGTATATTGTTTAAGTGGTTAGGAAATGGCAGTACAACGAATAGGTTTACGTAGTCCAATTTGTCAACTTACTTTTGAGTACAAAGCTTCTTACGCTCCCAAGAAGTCCATTATCAAATACTTCTTGAGATTTGACTGAATTCACAATAATATTTTTCACTTCAGTCTTCAACTTTAGGTAGCGCTCTTCCAGCGACGCCATTTCTTCACAGAGCGTTCTAGCAGACTTGACCACAACTGAGCAATACTCACAGCAGTATACGGTTGACAAAGGATTTGGCTGGATAAATATGTTACAAGTATTTTCAGGGATGTCCAAAAGTTTCTGAAGTAAAAATCTCAGATGTGTTTGGTCTTTTGGGATTTTCCATTCACTATATATTTCTTCATAAACAAAAGTAATTGAATTATTGAACATATTTTATCAACATCAATAGAATTATGGGTTATTCTATAAATAACAAAGATAGAATACGATAAGATCAATCTACAACATGGCACAATACACTACTATACGATTATAATTCATAGTAGAGAATGTGTATATATCTTCTTTCTCTGAAAAGAATTATAATCACAATGTAGTTATTTTAATCTTGCCTTTATCACTACTGGAGATTATGAATTTCTTTTTGGATGAAGTTGGAAGTAAGGAAACGCACATATCATCGTAACCCGACTTTTTGAGGCATAAGAGGCAATAACTCGGTTCTCTTTTCATCCATCTTGATGATTTGGCTTTCCTGGAACTGTGAAAATGAAAATATATTGATTTGATTTTAAAAAAATACGCATAAAAATTAACAGTATTGAGTAGTAACCATGTATTGACATTGGCATACAAATAAACCTTTAGTAGAATACAACAAAATGAATAAAATCGATACAAAGGGAAGTCGAAAATTTCGGAAACATGTGTCACTTGATTTAGTGCATAAGCAAATTTGAAATATGATATATTTATAATGAATACATGTATAGCTACTTGTATACGTACCTGTTTATAATATTTGTAATTAGATCTTGATTGTGTTCAGGTGTTTCGATTTTCTCATCATTCGGGTTTGTTATCCTTCGCAACATTTCATGTGCCGAATTCGGTCGGATGGCGTCTATTGGCGAATCTGTTGTAAGGCTATAATGATCTTTATTTGACGGTATGTGTGGCGATGTTTCTTCGGTTTTAACTTCAGCTATTATCAAATTGAGTTGTGGAATGTTATAGTTTGCATTCAAAAGCACAGTAAATTGTCCTAAAATATATATCGACTACACTAAATATACTTTCTTAGATCTACAATTATTTAAAATCCTATGCACATCATACAATTACTTGCTTTTCATTACTTCAAGACAATACAATTGTAGATTTCAATCTTTCGATATACCCTCTAGAGTAATCTATAAACGATAAAACAATAAATTCCATATAAGTATTTCGAATGACAGTGAAATGGCGTAGAATTGAAATAAATTGTTTTTTAACCTCAAATTAACATTCAAATATGAAAAATTGAACTTCCCCATCTGCCAGACAATTATCTAGCATTTGCAAAAATTTAAACTTCGAACTTGTAACATTAGTTCCCAACTCAATACTTTCCAAATTATTACTAGCTGATAATCAGTAGTTAGTTAAATACATATTAATCCCGTTTATGCTTACCATCACCAATAAATAGCGTCGGTACAGCATCTTTCAGCAAGCGAGACGAATTTAGAAATCTACTTATTAGTTTTGGATCGAAGTGCCTAGAGCAGACGAATGTAGGATTTCGTGGCTGCCATTTATCGTCATGTCTTGCTTTTCTAATGATGTCGATCCATTTATTTCTAATTCGCACGTAATATTTCACTGGGGGTAGACTGTGGAATAAAATTATGAATTCTATTGTCCAATTTGAAATATTAAATATAAAATACTACATTATTAGAAACATTACCAATGCCACGATAAGATGAATCCTTCAATAGAAGCAGCAGCTTCTTTACGTTTCTGAGAAGTGCAGTCAAGGAAGGCACATGTGTGAGAGCGAAATGAGGTCATTTCAATTGATCTTCATTAGAATATTTCTTTCCTTTGTGCAATTAGTGATTCGAATAAGTTTGAAATTCTATTGATGACTGAAAGCAAAAAATAATAATTAGTAATTGTCTTGTATACTAACGCCAACTCCTTTGCATGTAAAGTATATGTGCTAATTAGGGTTTTGCTTAATTATTGATTATAATATGTATCAATTAAATGTTAGCAACCTGACACCTGATCTGATATCAGATATTAGAGCTGGAATATTATATTATACTATTTAGACTTAGGCTGGCTCCTGTCCAACCGTCCAATACAAATTAAAACAGTGACGCCCACCGAAAACCGTGGTTTGATCCCAATAAAAATTAAATTAGAATTAATTAGATTAGATTATGATCGTAAAATTATTGTGATATGATTGGAAAACAAAAAATTGTTTACAGTAGTTGGTAGTGAATAATGTGAATATCGCGGTAACAATAACGGGTAGAAGGTATCTCCTTCTTTAGTCTCAGTCTCATTGCTTCACAATTTCGTTCATTTGTATGTATTGTAAGCAATAAATGTAAACTTGATTTCTAGTATACTATACTCTACCAGAGATGCGATCATGGATTAAGATCAAATCACATTCGGGATAATAGATCACAATTAAAGCTTTCCGATTAAAGACGAAAAACAACTCAATATCGTGACCTACAATGAAAAATGATTTTAAAATGTTCATTGTTCTTCTATTTATGTATAGTATTTTACTAAGGAGAATTTAATATCAAAATAATACTTATAATAATTATAATAATAAAATAACTATTTTTTATATAATTTATTGTTCATTTTACTTTAACATGCGAAAAGATATAAAGACGAGTCGAGTCGCCTATGTACATAGACAGTGATATTTCCTTACATCTTCATTTATCTATATGTACTACCTACACTTAGTTGTAAACAACCTTTACGTGCTAATTATAACAGAGTTTAATTGTGGCGTGTGGTAACTAATAACAAAAGTTTCTTTGAAATTATTTTCCAACGTACAGTAAGGATTTCGTATTTTAGAATATTACTGAATCGGTACCTTAAAAGATGTTTTATTAAAATTATAAAAAATTACATTCTGCTAAAAAATGAATTTTAGTAAAGCCAGATTAAAATTGGAAAGTGTTGCCCTTATATCATAATATCTATTTATATATCTATACCCCACTATTACGTAAGACAAGCACATAATACCTAATCGTATAAATACCATTTTTATTAAATACAAAAGACCTTAGTCAGTATGTTAGCGTTAATTTAAAATAAATATTGCATTCCTTATTATACACTGTTAGTAGGTTAGCTCTAATTGTCAAGGGCCTTAACAAGAACTTCTATTCTTTTTTGATTGGTCTTGTAAAAACTGTCAAAAGCTGTATGAGGAGACGTACCACTTTTGACAAAAGGACCAAGTCCATAAAGAACGAACTCCTTCAGGGCCATAAATTGGTTTAGGTCGTTAGTGTTAATTTCTTTAGGAGTCAAATCATTGCGGCTGATAGTAGCTTGAGAAGGAGGTTCTGGTACTGTAGGCAGGCCAATTCGTTCGACAAGCAAAGATAAAATTTTATCTTTTAGATAGCGAATAATTGTCCTTAAAGATTTCACTAAATGGTTATCCATGACTTTATATACGGTCGAAACTAAACGGAGAAATAATTTAGTTTGGAATTGGCACATTTTGGAAATTTTCAATCCGATGGGATTACGTGTGGGAGGATTTTTCGAGCTGTAAGATAATATTGCTCTTTCTTCGTAGTAGACATCCGAGTAGACAGAAACTAGCAGAGCGGACATCACCATCCCGAACTCTTCTGCAGAAAACAGTTCCGATTTTCTAAAATATAAATATTATTGTTACTAAAGCTGAAATTTAATATTATATGTGTTGTAGGCATTAAGCAAAATCCGGCATTAACGTTAATGCCTAGGCAATAAGCAAAATTTTCCCCAAATTGCAGTTTTTGTCCATAAATGAGTATTGAGCATGAAATTTCTTAATATTGAATTTATCAGTCTGATAGAGCAATTAACGGGGATTCCAAAAAGTGTTACCTCAACAATTTGTGATTTTGCATGCCTGCAACATATGCATAGTAGCTTTAATTTTGAAAGAGAAGCCAACATAACATAATGTGTAATTAGTATTGTATAGATGAAAACTTACAGAAGTGGACTATTCGCTACCAAACTCAAAGATAAATCTTCTTCAATTCGGAAAAACTTGAGTTTCGAAGTTAGCCATCCTCTCATATCACTTTGAGCAACATGATCACAATCTTTTTTCATCGTTCCCAAGAAAAATTCAACAATATCATCAATTTCCTTAGATTGTGGTCGGTCCGATTCCTCTAATGAATAGTTGCAATCCCCGAAACCAATGTAAGGGACATGAGGGTTGAGTTTAATAAGATTTGTGATTGATTCTGTAGTTTCTTGCTTTGAAAACTGTTCTTCCTTAATTCGTTTACCCACTAGTTTGTTCAAATCTAAAGATTGGTCTTCCAGATCGGAAAAGAAGTCGCCAATAGTTTGACATTGAACACACCTCTCGTCTACAAATTCAATTTGGTTATTGTCCACCTCTCTTGCTTTGATAGCCGTCTTTTTAAAGGAGCTATCTTCTTCCGTCTCTTTACTTTTCTTCGGGCGCATTAAAAGATCCAAAGATGAAGGTACTTGGGAAGCTTCGTTTTCATCAATAGATTTTCTTTGTTGCTCACTGATACTAAATGAGCCGCTTCCTATACTACGTTTTCTCCCATTTTTAGCACGCGTCAAAGATCTACCGTTTCGCAGGTCACCATTCTGTGAAGAAAGAATGCAACGATTAAAATTAATTACTATTTCTTGCAGTTTTCATCATGAAATCCATTTGGGGCTGCTGCACGCTACACAGTTAAGCATTGCAGTTTTTTTACAGTTAAATAAGTTTATTACCGTATCGTTGAGAACACCTTTGATCACACATGAATGCTCAATAATTTGACAGGTTCCGAAAATCCATTCGGGAAATTCACATTGTTCCTTTCTGCAAAGTTCAACTTCCAAGGGGCTTTTCCAATGATGATCCTTTTCTATTGTGGACCATTCAACTTTCTTTTGCTTTCCTGACGTCCTGCAATCATAAATATATGTACAAATGTACATTAGATATACATAATGTTTCCCATTATTAAGGGACCGACAAAAAACTCTATAGGGTCGGACGTCGGACATGACGTCCTTTAAATAAATTTTAACAATAGCAGTTATCCAAGAAATATTGTAAAGCAGGATTTTCTACAATCTATTTCAGTATCCAACAGATTTGGTCCATCCAAATCTGCTGAATTTTAGTGGGTCAAAAAATTACCAGGAAAAAAGCAACCTTTTTTCAAATTATGGAGACTGAAACATTCTGTCCGACCCTGCACACTTAAAGCCTTACTCAACAAATAATTACTCGCCTCCTAGATATACTACATATATATTAATTAATAATTTGGTCCATTTTTGCAGTTATTTACAACTCACCGTAAGTAAACAATATTCAAGAAATATGTTGCATTTTGCTCTTGTCCTTTGCTTTTTCTAAGAACAACATAGGATTTATCCTTCTTGCTACCGAATCCATATTCCCCAGATGGGAAAATGATGATTTCCTGGCCTTGCTCGTTATTATTAGTAGTAATTACAGCTCGAGTGCTTGATTCGCCAGAAAAATGGTATTCACTAACCCCTTTAACTATATCCAATTTTTGTATTAGTGTAGGGATTCCCTCAAATTGGTGTCTACTAATGGAGGCTATGGATGTGGATATTAAATGAATATTATCTTGTTCATTGTCTTGTTTGCCACTAAACAATCCCTTTTTCGCTCGAATTTGATTTTCAGATGTCGGTGATTCGGTTGCCAGAATTGGAGATTTACTAGATAATAGCACTCCTACTAAGATGTCGATTATAAAATTAGCTAATAGTCGCTTCCTGTTAAAGAAATTCATTTTTGCTTCCTGGAAACTCTAGAATTACGGGCATTTAGTATATTATACTTGAGTTGTGTTGATCTATAAGGTATGGTGTAAGATAATTACTTTACTGCGCTACAACAACAATTTTCAACTTCCTATGTAAATCTAACTATGTGTGTAGTATACTTATTTTTGTAGTTCAATATTCTAAAGCGAAATATTTGTAATTGTACGCTACTGCAGGATATTGAGAAGGGGGTTGTGTTTCCTAGTGAGTATTCTATAATAAAATCATGTTTGGTGAAGCAGGACTATGTTTCTGAGAACAAAGTAATAAAAATGCATATTATTAAATGACAAAGCTACATATAAACATTAAATTGCAGCAGCATAGATTCTATCATAACCGTTTCCTATAATATATTGTAGTTCATTTATGATTATGAACTATAATATATTCTAATCTAGGTAAGCATAATTTCACACTGTAACAGTGTTATGTTTAATTGCATTCGAATTGAGACTGAACAATCCATAGGAATACGCATATAACCGTGTCAGTGCAAAAACTGTCTCAATTTTTTGAACATCACATTGTGCGTGGTATAGGGCACATTTTCGTTTACGTCTCACAATGCCCAACAATGTATGTTACTACCTACACTACGAGACTACGACTGACTACACCACTCGCACTCATACAAAGGTGTCTACTATCTACATTCTACATTATAACACTAAGTCCTTTTTTACTAAACGAAAGACGTAATGCGTCTTTCGTTTATATTATCTTACAATTATATACTATATAATTGTCGTAACACTTTAGGTTTGCAATTTTTTAAGAACCCGACAAAGTTGTCATTATAGGTTTTCAATTATATCACAAATTTTATGCTTTTTAAGTAATGTATCCTACTTTACGGATACGTTAAGGATATCTATTGAGACGGATAGAAAGGTCCTCGGAAGGAGAGGGTGTCAAAATTGTAAAATCTGTGTCGCGTAATAAAAATTAATATAATCCACGCTCCTTATCTAAATACTAATAATATAATGGACTTTATGCTTGTATGCACACCATGTGTATTTGCTTCACAACTGAAACATGTTTCAAATTGACCAAAACATGCATTTGGTACGCACATACATGTATCTTCTATGCAGTAATAATTAATCACTAACAAAGAAAATTACTTCCACTTTTCTGACAATTTTTATTACATTAATATTTGCCATATTCGTAGTTTGTTACGTATTAGAGATAATTGTACGTGCATAGGTTATAAAATTATAATAGATTCAAAAACTGTCGTTAGTTGCACATTTTTTAAATCGTCATATTGCGATTTAAATAAACCCTGCCTGAATATTATGTTACTTAATTAGCTGATTATTAATTATTAAAATACAATTGTAATTTATACAATATGTTTGCCAATGCATAATTATTATTTCCCAGGTCCAGGTCCTTTTATATTGGTTTGCGGTACGCAGCGTCCCTTAGCTTTCGAAAACATTGTTTTCGGTGGACAGTGTGCTGTTGAAGGAACAACGAACGATGGACGATTAGTTGATGGTTGTGTTGGCTTAGGCTTCCTCGTAGTTTTGCCCATCACTAGACATACGAATAATACAAGCAACAAAACTGGAAAGATGAATTTCATTTTAAATCGGCTGCCGTGATTTTCTGTAAAAATATATCAAACTAATCAAATTTTAATTTACAATTTCTAATTGCAAAAGCAAATTGCTTTGCAATATTGGGAAGTAAATTACAACACCTTTAAGTGCATTTATTGCACTTGAGTAGATAAAATGGAATTTTTGGTTTTTTGCACCACTTTAATTTACAAATCCACTGGTTACAAAATTAATACTTTCGACTTACATATATCGATATTTATTTAGGATAAGGATTACAAAAACCTTCATACCGTATATTTGAAATGCTGCTAGTACTTCTTGCAATAATGGTCTCCTACACAGCTCCTTTAAACACAGCTTACAGTACCAAAGTAAGTATGATATTCCCCAAAGTTAGGAAACGTACTTCGCACTTACTCATCCGTTTTCTTCTACTCTATTCTACATAGAAACTACGTATATTATTGGTGTGGGTTTAATGATAAAACTCAAAGGCCAAGGCCCATTTTGTAGCTATCGCTATTTGGTCAAATTCCATGCATTTTCAGAATTAGAAAATTAATAACGCTCTTAATCTGAATGGGAAAATATCGATATGTATGGTGTGTTTTAAATAGCACTATTTATAGTAGGAATATATATAGTTGTAGTTGTATTTTCAAGCTTAACTTAAATAAAATATCGATATTATATTATTGAAGGCGTTTATGAAATATGCATATCCTGTATATTGAACAATAAATTATTTGCCATGCATTTTTGCATCTATTTAGCAAGGTATGGAACGGATAAATTGCATATTAATTGTTGCTGCTCGGACAGCAAACTGATGTTAATGTTAGGACTAGGTTAAGTTTGTATTCAAGTCACTCTTGGTTAGTTATTCATTAAAGTTATAGTAAGCTTACTAGTTGTTGATTGTAAGGGTAGCTGGCTAGGGTGTGAGCCTTGAGATGAGACTGAGCCTTGAGATTTCTCAGCGAG
>JAQFYC010005461.1:0-14353 GCA_034694165.1 Tomocerus mixtus
CGGACGCACGGACGGACGCACGGACAGACATTGCGATTACATAAGCCAGCCTCGCACACTCGGGCGGGCTAAAACGGGGTTTCGAACATGAGGATTTCAGAAATATAACAATATATTGTCCATGTGTCTATGTGGATAGCCTACTATCCAATTTGCAAATAGCATTGCAGTGCGAGTCTTCCCGTCTCCCGGTATCTTCTGTCAACGGGCTTTTCTGTCCCACGAGATGTTCCGTCTCATTAGCATTTTTGAGTAATGTTTATTTGTACCAAGTATACATACTTAGGATTGGGTTTTGGGTATGCTATTGATTATTGGTTAGTAAAACTTAATTATTCCATACAGAAGTAATTTCATACTTTATAGTTCAAACTTCAGATTAAACAGAGCCCAGGCTAAAAGCTAAGCTAGCCAAAAGCAAAAGGTATCAGTAGCGCATCACAATATCTGTATCAGTTAAGCATCTTTGTATTACTATTATGTTTTGTGATGCGATGGTATTATGGTATGTGATGAAATGTCCTCACAATCATATTGGCAACATACCTAAGCAAATGTAATATATTTTTACAGTCATCGTAAATATGATACTTTTATGGGTACATACACAATACACGCACATATCTGTACTACATACCTAGACTGTTACTTCTCCACGTGCTGGAATATAGAGAAAAGTAGAGCAAAACCAGGAAGTTAGAGTTAGAGTTTTGAATGACATGAATACCTTTATAGACTCATACTTTTATCTATACGAGGTGATACGGAATAATGTGCTACTGTTACTGCATACTGTAGTCTGTCTGTCTTTCTACGTTCAATATATAGAAATTATGCCCTACTATGTAGCTAAATGCTCACAACAATTCACAATAACATCATGAATAGCACACCATTACATTTTATACAGAGCAGAGCAGCACTGAACTGATGCGACGCGATAGAGAAATGTAAACGACCACATGCCGTAGTATTTGTATGTATTAGTAAATATATAGAGTTACTTTTACCTTTGGCTTGGGATATGGAATTGTTCCGTTCTGTGCGTCATACAAAGCCATAGTCGAGGAAGACCTCATTCAGAAATGCGTTCGCATGCCATGTGTATAACATTTTACCTTAGCCTGTACAAAATACAGCAAAACAAGATCACATAGAAGATAGAGTGTGCCAAAGAATTGAAATTAACGGCTCATGGAATTTTTAGAGCTACAAAATCATCCAAATGTTATGGATGTGTTGTGAAACGATGGCCATCAAACTTAAACATATAATGCAATGTGTGTTTTCCCTGTTGTAGAAACCGGAAAGATGAAAACAGCTTGACTGGATACCTCGTGCGGGTGAAAACGGGTAGATACATAAGGTATAGGTACTTAACTTTTTTGATCTAAGCGTCTACCATCAGTTGCTGATTATTGATCAACAAAAATGGGTGATTAGTCACATCATGACATTTTTAGTGTTGTGATGTGCACATGTTTGCTTGTTCCTTTCCGTCCTTTGCTTCGCTTTGGCTTGTGCTTTAGCTTCAGATCCAGTTCACCAACTGACATTTAAATGAGCTGAAAAACATCAGCAGGAAATACGCGTCTAGTATACAATGTGTGAAACGATTAATCCTAATCGCACTTCATTATCAAACTAAATACTTAAAACCAATAAGACTCGTGCCGTGCCACTCCGTTAACAATGGAAAAATGCCAACTTTGGTATATTTAAAAGTGTAGGTCCACAATCCATGTATTCTACATATATGATACCTATTAGTAAATGTATGTAACATACGAAGTACCTTCAGAAACAAACCTTATCGAATTTTTACTACGAATGGAAATAAATGATTACGTATTAAGTAGATCTGGAATCTCTGTTTCTAGAATTTATGGTATAGCTCCATTTAAACATAGAAGTAAATACTTATAGGTATGTGGAAAGATGTAGTCCTAAATAATAGGTGTGTTTAAATGCTATATTCAATTATTCAATGTTAAAATTAAAGTTACAAATCAACTGTGATCGCAGATCTTATGCAATAATGTTTTATTTTGCAATTTTTGGCAAAATTGACGTTTTAGACCTTGTAACTCTGATGTCACAGGTTTTATGGAAAGAATTTTGAAGATTATAAATTACATTTCTGTCAAACAAGTAATATTATTCTCGTTTTGTCGATAAAGAATCTGAGACATCTGAAAACTCCCTACACGTACCCTACAGAATACTGTAAGGTTATATGCCTTAAGATGTCAGATTGCTATGATGCTATGATCCATTCTATAGTAAGTAACTACAATGTATGCAGTTGAGGCACATCTGCTACAATATCATAGAATACAATGCAATCATGTGCTATACAATATAATATTCCAACTCCAACTGCTACCCATTTTTCTCTGTCTGTAAAACATTACCTTTTAGGTGTTAGTTGTGATATCCGGAATATTGCCGAAGGAATATGAATAAAAGAAGAGAATCCAATTTTATATATATCTGTATTTAGAAGGAGATATTATAGTAAGGTTATTTAAAGACATTATCATACATATATTACTGCAATTGTGTTTCGAGAAGCTAATGTTCTATCTAAGGTGAACACAGAATGTGTGTCATGCCGTGGCACTGCGCTGGTTATACATTATGCCCTGTCATGTATCTGTATTTCGTATTTTTGGTATGATATCCTTTTACCATGCAAGTCTCAGATCGGGTCGATATTTACATGAAGAACTACTTCTGAGTAGACTGTAGACGTTTCGTTAACTACAGAAGACCATGCCACGTTGCAGTATAATACAAGTAAGTAGAAGATATCATATCATGGATAGAAAAGAACAATTTTCTATGTACTTAGAGATATAAGTAATATATAAAGTCTTTGTAGCTTAAATAACGATGACACATAGCAACAAAACACATTTTGATAGCTTCTGCTCCACGTTTCAGCATTTGTATTTCATTCATCAAATTGCTCTCTGAGGATTAGAAGGAACCTAGAACAGACCAGGTACATAGAGGCATTCTAGAATAATACGTATAATATTTCGTTTATGGTTAATGGTAGACATACATAGAAGATAGGGACTAATACTGAAGTCTAGAATTCCATAGCTCCATTATGCTCCATGGTTATTGTTAGTTACTTGCATAGATTCCATTATTTTGTTTTCTCCAGCGAGCAAGAACATAATGCAACGTCAAACGGGAATTCTAGACAACACAACAAAACTGAACTGAACAGAATACTCAACATCACAGAGCAGTTAGGTACATTAATTCTGCTCTGGAAACCTCTTCTCCTTTACTTACAAAGGAAATGGCTAATATAAAATCATTTACAGACTTGATTCACAGAATACTAAATAGACGACAGTACCTATACCTACCTAAGTACAGTATTGCGTATCACCGGTGGTGTATTCTATGTATATGGTTGACAGTAAAGTTTGGTTATGGCTTTACTGTATTTAATTTCAAAGGGGTTCAACAAAATAAACCTACCGGGTGTGTGCCAGGTATTATTCGTATTGTTAATACCATAGGTATTCTGATTGGCAACTATTTATAGCTACAGTCACATACGAAAAGCCAATTTTATGGATTGTGAGCGATATGGACGCAAAAGAAGTCTTTTGATAAAAAGTGGCTTATGTATTCATTTATAATACTATAAGGTAAACTGTAGATCTGTACTTATTAATTTCTCGGAAAATCTGTTCATGACAAAATACTGGGGCAGTTTTGATTTGCTACTTTCATTTCATGATTACATTTTGGCTACTTCCAAAGGAAGGAGGTATGTAGTATGTACCTACCTACACGTATATCAATTGAGTGAATGCTCCGTGAACAATAGCTAATAAACTGAAAGTTGTGGATAAATAACTCAATTCAAGTAAGTAGGCACTCTTTATGCAAAACATGCCACTAATCAAAAGACTTCTCTTGAAGTAACTTTAAATGACAAACAAACATATAAAGGATTCTAGATGACTTTGTATGGTATATACAATTGCAGTGAAAGATGTTTACCATTTATGCGAAATATTTTTTTCATAAAGTTATATATTTCTCTTGATTGTCAATCTATATGCAAGTAAGTATGCGAAGAGGGTATACTATAGGTATACTTACCCATTCTTGTCTTTATTCAGTAGTTTGGTTCTTGTACACATATGGTAGGGCTAGAGCCCAAGAGGCAAGGTACAGAGAGCTATGTTATGATTTGATTGCACTTAATACGAAATGTCAATCAAAGTTGTCTGCTCACAGGATAGGAATACAAATGACTTAATACCTCGTAAGATAACAGACAGAGATAATTACTTATACTGACAGCTACAGAATTGAACGGTAGGCCCGGACTGGAAGTAGAAGAAGGAGGAGGAAACTCAAGTCCTCTAGTCTATTTATTATGTGAATTCCCAAAGCTCAAGGAGTTATCAGTAGATTGCATGTAAATGTAAATCGACTGCTAAAGCCACAGCCAAAGCGCAAATATAATATATTAAATAATACAGTACAGCTACAGTGGGCTTATATTAGCTTAGCTTAGTTTACTTACTTACTATATGTAGATAGATAGAGATATGTGTCTAACAAGTAGGCTGCCAGATATTACTAGATAAAAGTCAAGAGAAACTGACAAACAAGATTCGATTTAGCTTCGGTTCTTCTTATGTCATTCTGCACACAAGCCACGTTGTCAGATACGGAAAGAGACATTGTCAACCGCTGTTGTTTCTCGTTAATATCAAGACTGGCGACATATAATTTTCCTTATACTACGCGGATGGGTAGATAACATGAATTTGTCTCTGTCTCAGGGCTTCGGTCAATGTCTTCAACAGCAAAAAGGATTCAAAGGGGAAATTGCCAAAGAGAAAAATCGATTCACTCGCCGCTCCTCAGGTACATTACATTACGTACACCAATAGTTCAAGAGACTGCTAAACTGATAGAATATATTCTACTGCATTACGTAGTGCAGCTATCAAATGTATGTACATACGGTACTAATATGCCAATGTCACATACACTGAATTGGCAATGGGAACCTTGAATACACAAAATGCTGTCAAAAGTTCTTGAAGAGTTGAAAGGAAACTTGATATTGTTCAACAGAATCTTAGCCGACAAGTTCGTCAATAGGTTTTTAAACTAAAGTATATTTAATCGAAGGTTTAATTAAGTTTTCTAATTGAAAACGTAATTGTAATTCGTTTAAAGTTGTCCTAAAGGATGTTTTCAAAAGAGAAAGCAGGACTATGCTTAACCCAGGCTTTTCGCATTCTTAATATCGAAAGCTTATTATTAATAATCTATTTTTAGCATTTTGACATTCTAAACCAATCTGTAGAAAAGCGGTTAACAAAGTTTAAAATAGCACTTTCCAGATTTCCAATGGGCGTTTTCAATATGCTAATTTTCATATACCTATACTAATATTAGCAATATTAATTTTTGTTTAATTAGATCATTCATTGCAGCATACTGTGCAAAAATAAAACACAAAACGAATAGGAAAAGGTTAAGAATGGGTTGGTTCCAGGATGGTACTTACCTATAAGACACTGACATATATTTACATAGGTAGGTAAGTAGTAAGTACTACTTACTTATACTTATACTCTACTTCCAGAGTTCTCTCATCATGATCCTCTTCTTGATTTTCCTCCCGTGTCACTTTCTCAATCGCCCATAGTCTTTTGCTTCCCTTAAAAAATCCATAGCCATAATAACCGTTACATTTAGTTTTAGATCTGCTCATCCACTCATTCTGCTATAGGTATGTACAGATATTACCTATTATAGTATATAGTATATCAGATAAGTATTTAACAACTAAGGTTTAAGGTAGGTAAGTGCATGTCCATACATTTATCCATATACCTATACAAAAGAACGTATGAGTTTGAGTGGTTTCTCTGTTCCTACTGCTATGAACCTTCGTCAGCCGTGTTTCAATGACTAAACCCATTTCCAGAAATAGCAATAACACTTGCAGGAGCTTCCATCACTTTAATTCCTGCTTTTCCGTTCCAGCAATAGCAATACTTAGACTAGAGTAAAAGTGGAAATCTGTTCCTTTTCTTCTTACATCCTCCCCGTCTTCCATCACAGTCTCGCCCAATAAGGTTCATGATGACTCTGGCTGTTTTATGGACTTTTTCATTTCCATCTACGCCTTATTCGAGTCTTGGAATCAATCAACTCTCCAGGTTCTAAGTTCAAATGACTTTCCTCTCTGACTCTGTCTCTATATTCTATATAGTACCTCCGATTATATTCTTCCATTTCCATTAACACGCTTCCCTCTCCACTTGTCCAGGCCAGGAATAGTCCCATTATTTTTCAAGCCTCTTATCAATGTCACATACTCATTGTTTGCCTAGGACAGTGTGTCACTCTTAGTCTCAATTCTAAGCGAAGTACTCTACTCATTTCCTCCACAGCCCAGTTCATATATAACAATATATCTATACCCTTAACGGAAGTATTAAAGTGCAACGTGAAACATTTCACTTACCTACAGACACATTACACACAATACTGACTATATATATGCAGTTCCATTATCCTTGCTATACTTATTAAACTATAGATAGAACAAATACGTTTATACAATAGAAAAATCTTTATATAAACTACACAACTCATCGTCAGTATTGTATTGTAGGTAAATAATTTACAAAGATACACGACATACACATTCACATTATGGAGTAACTTAAGGAAGGGATTTTTTCTTTGTCAAGAGCGCAGCTTGTTTACTCGGAGTATTACAGGAATATAGCTTCAGAATACTAGTTAGAATAGTACTCGTATATATGCAGCATAGGAATAGGAAGTAGAAATCTGACGCTTACTCTACATATAGTGCAGTGCCCTGATGCTTCTTTGCAAAATTACTTTTGGCTAACAATCAAAGGTCTCTTTGTACTTTTTTCATCAAAGACAGATAAGCAGAATGATGGGATGATGAGAGTTGGATGGAAAGAAAAGTAGTTTTACAATGATACAGTCTGTTGACAATGACTAACAAAAGGACCAAGAATTAGGGAGGAAGGAATATAATGACACTACTATAGTTTATAGCTACATACTTATGTGAACAGTAAATATAGCGTAGAGCTAGCTACTACATGTATTTAAGTAGTATTAGTCTACAAATCAGCATGTGTGTATTTTTTCTCCTTAAAAGATTTATATAGCCTGGAACGAGGTAGCTAGAAAGTGTTATTTCCAGCATTTATCACGTGGACACTTTGTGAAGAGTAGGTATTTACTGTTGTTTGAGTCATCTCATCAGTTATGTAACTAAACATTCAATTCCACTCAAATCTCAAAACAAGTGGCATTGGCAGTTGTAATAGTGCTGGAGAGCATTTTACGTCAACACCATAATTGGAAGTCTATTAAAATGACATCATTTTCTAGTGGGTAGGATATAGTTAGGGCAGATCTAAGTTCAAAACATCAATTACAACATGTTATAGTGTTCATTTGATGAAAATTGCAATTATTAACAGCTACTTTACTACGAGCCAGCAGGGGATTTAATAACAAGGTATTTAGCTTTTCGAGCACTGAGTCTACCGGTCTAGACTCCAGACTTGCTTTGATCTGTTATGAACAGGGTAATTTATACATACATGTAATAATTGCTTGAAGTTGTATTACATGCAAGTATATGCTCTCCACTACATATACCTAGTAATTGAGTATAGCATAGGTATGTATAAAATAGATTGGCACAGTAGGTACAAACATTAAAAACGCTTCAAGAAATATTATTTCATTTCATATTTGCATACCATGCTGCGTATGAAGACTTTTTACCACATAGAATATTTTCAATGAAAACGATTTACCAATGAAGATTTGTTCAGGTATGTCATTCGCGATTTTGTGCTATGAAAATTACAAACAGAATTATACAACTTACAATTAGCAGAAACAACTCGAAGGTCTGCGATAGAGTGTGCCAGGAAGTATATTAACTATTCTTAGAAAACAATGATCAATCTACTTGACTACATAGCATTTATTATAGGAGGTCTACATGTTTAGGTATCATGTATTTTGCAATCTAGACAGGTACAGGTACTATATTAGGTACATTCGTATTTATCCGAATTTCATATAACTTCATCATAAATACGTAGGTGTTTACCAACCCTGGAAACTTTACAGCTTCCTCTTATAAGTATTACATTTTACATTGTGTCAAATTACTGTGTATACGACTTTCATTGAAAAGAGCATTTCCGACTTGATATCGTTAAAGAGAAAATATTGTTGCAAAGGAGAAAGGAAGTGGAAGTTCGTATGCGTATGTACTATATAGCTACATAGCTATAACCGTTCCTATTTATGTATGTAGGGGTAGGAAGTATTACAAAAGCGTCCTTCTCGTATCACATCTAGTGCATTAGTGCGACAACTAAATTACATTACGCTGCACTTTGTTGGCTTAACTTTCTTTAAATGACTTCCATCCCAGTCTGCCACATGTTTTTTAGGAAGCCGGGTCTCTCTTCCAGAAACAGGAATAGTCTTTGTGCTTCTCATACAAATATCCAACAGCTGATTTCCGAAAACCGGCTGAGACTCCCATCTTTCATGCGCTAAGCTATCGATTTATTTCCTGCCAAACTTCAGTCCTGTCTCTATTCATACAAAAGGCACCCCGAATTTCGCTTATATGTATTTACTTATTTCCGCTGTAAGTGTTATCTAAGCAATACAAGTTAGACTTATATCTAAGTAAACTGCATTATCATATCCTATAATACTTATAAATATAGATTCCTATAAATACATAGGTATGTGCTTACATGATATTTAGATCAGCTATTTCGTCTAATATTAGTAATGTATTTAGATGTATAGAAGATACATAATATTGCATACAAACTATCTAAACTTATCAATTTGAACACAAAATTAGATTAGATAGACACAGATTTAATTTTTGTTTACTTCTCTTTGTTAACCCACATCTTTAGAATTTACAGCTTTTAACTGTATCCTGTGTTACATAATATGAAAAATAGTTTTATGTAAAGGCATAAGTATATGTAAATAAATAAATACATACAGATTGTAGTTAGCTTACAAAGCATGGTGCAAATACTGTGTCGCTTATAAGAGGCATGATACTGCCACACAGCCACTATTGGTTAGTCATAGAACCAATGCTGAAAAGATTTCGAGGCAAAATTCAGTTAGCAACAGCAGGAGAGAGGACCCACGGCAAGCTGAACTAAGCTCACTCAACAAAGTATGTACAATAGTATAGAGCAAACCCATGTTCCTTATACATATACATAGCAACACAGTCACATACAACCTTTTCGCTATACTTAAATACTATAACAACTTATTACTATGTAACATATATACCTACACGAAGAAAACAGAATAGGTTAGCAATAATAACAAGTCCTTGCGACACCACATACATTCACATCTCTTAAACGCAAAAGTATCTGTGTATTAAGTATTGCCGGCTATATTGCGTATAAAATATTTAAAGATATAATAACACATACATGTTTATAGTTTGTATACAAACATAAGTACCTATTTAATATATCTACCTACTTGTGTAGTTTACTGGAGAATAGTAAGACCTCATATTGTACTACTTTACAGACCTATATACGTACATACATTATTACATAGCTTCCTACTCTGCTATGTGTGTATACAACAATAAAGAATAATCAATTACATTAAAAGCCTTGAAAACTGGAACTTTGCTCTGCTGCTGCAACAACAGTTGGTCTGGTCAACATCAAACGTATGTTCTTCTTTCTATCAAATTCAATCTTTTTACATGTAATTTCCTGTGGAGATATAAAAATTGAGTTGAATTGTACCTTCTTAAATTATAACTTACTTAGTGCGTATAAGGGTATCGTGTAATCGATATGTAGAGATATTTATAGTTACCTCGCGTGTAGCTTTCCCTACTGTATTTGCGAACATTTGTATGTCTACGTAATAGTATTAGCTTTTGTGTTTTGTTTGCCATAGTCATATACATACAGAAGTTTCACAAGTTATCTATATAATATACTGTAATAATATTCTGTCTTTCATTCGCATACATATTACTGAGTTTTGGCATGTAATGTTTTAAAGAGTTATTTTACAAGGATTGACAGACAGAATATTATGCGTATCTGCAATGTGGTGTTTAAAAAGGTCAATGTCTGCTTAAATACATTATTATTTACTTTCAATGAAGGGATGCTAATGTTAAAGTTATATATTATCTCAGTACGCGTATATAGCGTAATAATATATTTAAATTAATTAGGATAATATGTAACTTCTGAATTGTATTACTAGTAAAATGTTAAGTCTTCTAAACTGTTTTATGCAATAATGCATTACGCATTTTGCACTATTTTGCACTACGCATTTTTATTTACAGATGCGTAGTTGTTATTCGATAAGTTAGTTTGCGTAGGTTTTTCATGAATCAAACATGTTAGTAATTAGTACAAGAAAGGTATTTGCTTAAAAGGAAATAATTAATAGGTAAGGATAGTATATAGATATTTGGATGAACGTACATTCACTAGAATACGGTAGCGGGGTTAAATAAATATTATCAGGATTAATTTTCATATCTATTGATTAGGTTTATTCAGGCATTAATACTTAATTTTGACATCGTAAAAGCTGGTAAATTGGTGCAAAAGTTGTTAATGGCTGTCGGGGAACTGATGTATAAGTTTACCACGGAGACAGATGTGTTCGGAGCATCTCTTATCAATTGTCTTAATCTTTAGATGATGTGTAGGTACTTTGCACTTGTACTGTTCTACACTACTGTATAGCAAACTGACAGCTTTTACAACATTGATCGTGATGAGCTGCCAAGCTGTCTCTCTTATCATCTGGATCATATTATTTGTAACCTTAAGGTGTATTTCTTCATCTTTACCTTCCCTTCTATCCAATAATTGAAAATAATTTACTAACATAATAGTTCTTTAATTATGTGTAGGCAAACAGATTTCGAGATTTTTGAAGAATATTATTTGGTATTGACATTTGTTGGTTCAGTCCACAGTCTATAGCCAATTTATACGTATCTAATTTTTTGTATCATTATGTCATAATATGTTGGTAGGTGTGATATCTGAAAGAATCGAGGTCAGGATTACCAGACTTTTCTTTCATATTATGTCTTGTATGTGCAATGGAACGCAAACACTTTTGTAACCTACTGATATATGTAATAAAAATAGTAAACTAATTGGCTTCAATAAAAATGTAGTAGAAAGCTAGGTTTACCATCTCTATCTAACAAATTCCTAACCTACTTGTTAAATAGATACCTATTTCAATGATTAATTTGTTGGAGGCACAAAGTTTTTGAAATGCTTAGGGAAGATAATGCTAAACAGCCTATGCGTTGAATTTAACAATGGTCTAAATAGATAATAATATTCTCAGTAGATGTAAAAAACAGTTACAAAAACATTTCTGCTGTATTAGTTCGTATTGAAATGTTAACGGAGATTCAAATTTTGTTTTCTTTTTAGTTAGGGGAATGGATTGGTCTTGCTGGTTACTGGTTAGTTTAGGCTAAGTAAGTACACTGTTTATTAGATGATGTCTGTTAGTGCAGATATGTTATGCTATGTATCTTCTATCATAATTGGCTTCCCTTCTCGTAAAAAAATAAAGATGACACTGAAAGGTTTATGGAATCTTTACTTAAAGGGCTACAGCTAGAAGTATCTGTAAATTGGAAAATATATCTTTTCCTGCATTACTTACATTACAAATATATTTAGGTAACACGTAATGGAAAGAAAAGTCAAGTTAAAGTCAGAGGATTCTCAGCATTAGGGATCGTATTTCTTTGGGAAAGGAAAACCTCATGTCAAATGAGATGAGACTTTGTATTTGGAATAAAAGTAAACTTGTCAACTTCTTTCTTCTGTTTGAATTTCTTTCGTAAGCTTAGGGTTAGGTAGGATCCTATAGCCTTCTCTTGTACTCTATGTGCTATTCAGTTCTGTTCTGCTTGGTTTGCTTCATTTAATCCTCAAGTACACCCGAGTGCTGTCATACATCATGTTCAAGTGTTTCTATCGTATTTCCATCCCCTATTATGTATTTACGTAGTTGTAGGTACCTATGTGTCCACATACACACAAATAAATTCTGGGCTACGGCTACGTACGTAAGTAACTAAAGGACATACACAACTATGGTATCTGTTTACTCATCCTGGGTTCCTATTTCAATGTCTTACCAATATAAGTACATACATCCAGAGAAATACAAGTGCACCATCATATTTATAGTTATTACTCAAGAATTTCCATTATAAAAATGCCCTTGTGAAGATATTCTACCCTAAATAGAGTAAACATACATCACCAGTACTAGTATATGTCACAGTCGCACTGTGCGAAGGGGATCTTGTGGCATGACCTTCCACTTTACCACATTTTTTACTTAACTTTACTTAAAAAGAATGCTAATGAAATCAAGACGGTAAAAAATTTGCTAATAGTTTATAATTTTGGGTTTAGAAAGTTTTTGCGTAGGATAAGCTTTTTAGCAAACAAGTTCATCAAGCACGTCCTTCAAACCAGGATAAATTATTCTATCTGTATAAAGGCGAAAATTATCGAAAATACATATCTAGGGACGGGGTAACTGGCCTGGCTGGTGGCAATATAAATCTAGGACATATTAGACATATTATACAGAGCAATATTAATAATACTTGAAATACAGCACTCACTCAGGGACGAAAGTACAGCGAAGACAAGAGGGATTTTATATTTTCTCTGTATGTTCTATGTTCATTGCTGATGTGATGTGATGTGATACTATTTATATAGAAGATGAACAGCACTCCACAACTCCAAAGAACAGAAATGATATCCAGAGCATAGTTGTATGTTTACTTTGCAGCAGTTGACGGTAGGTGGGTAGGCGATTCAAGGTTCACTTAACTTCTCTCTCTCCCACTCCAGTTTTTATGGCTTCCTCTTTCGGTTCATTTCATAATAATGATGATGATAATGATGATGATATCTCAAAGTCTTTTAAACATAACTATAGAACATAGAGTTCTTTTTATACTCCTCCAAAGTAGAATGACAGTGTACTCTTCCTCTTCACCATAGTTTAATAATAAGTGATGTGCTGTACTATACACGTAGATTTATATACTGAGAAACGCCTGTTTTATATCATTACTAGTACCTCTACCTATATGTCTATATCTCAATGTCCCTGCATCCAAATATCTATCAATCCTTATAAAACATTCAACAAAACTGTTTATCAGGGCACGCAGGGGATATTTGAATAATAGTAATTGTTGTCTTCCCCATTTAAATACCATCCAGATGAACAAGTATCATCATTATCTAAGGGTTTTATCATTTTTCTTTGTAAGACAGCTTAGCTATAATTTGCAGAGGTATCTTTGCTAGGTTTCTGAAATTACATTATTACAAATGTAAAATTACAGAAATTACAAGTCCCAGAGGCATCTAATACGGGATTTAGTAGTAAGGCAGAAATTCTGATTACGGGGATAATAGTGTTGTTATGCGCTTCAAGTTTTGTAAAAAAGCTTTGGAGCGCATTCTAATAAAAATAAAAAAGACATAATACCATTCAAAAGTCTGTATTGTTATCTAGTTTAATATGGAATCTAAAATCTAGATCAATAAATTCATGTGATTTGGTGTAGTCCTAAAATTACTGTTTGCTAATGCCCCTTTATGTCTGTGGTATAACTGATGTAGTATATTAGTATGTGTAATACTATATAAAATGTCATTATGTTGTTTTAAACACAAATTGAATCAATATTTAGTATGTAGTATATACCTACACAGAATATCTACAATTGTCATTGTCCTGGGACTGAGAGTGACTTGTCTTCAGTTTGAAAAGGGAGGGGTAAAGGGGATTGTAAAATATTCTATCAATTATTGTATTTTTATTGTCGAGTATTAGATAGGGTTTGGTATTGCATTGAGTTTTCTTTACGATTATGATAACGATAGCCATGGGAGAGGATCATATCATAATAATATAAACAGAACATCCCTCTGTATCTTTCACATATACTATACCACTGTGCATTCACAATCGTTTTCATTGCATCATCGATGAGGAAATGAAGTTTTCCTATCTCCTCTTCATTTATATGTTGCACTTGTGTTCTGTTGGGTTTTGGGTGAGTTTCTTGAGGAAATTGATGTGATTTTGATTCCCACAGACATTTTGAGGCTCCCTCCTGAGCTTCGTAATGACTGAAGGACGGTAATGGTCTTTTTCGCTTTAATGCCCA
>JAQFYC010005462.1:0-14352 GCA_034694165.1 Tomocerus mixtus
ATCGTGACGTCATAGCGCGAATTACATAGGATATTCCTATCTCTCCAGATTGGGTGGCTAGGGGGTTGCCTAGGGGGCGGAAATTTTCTCTTGATTTTTATAGTCTGAGATGACGTCATAACGCGAAATTAAAAATGCTGATCCTTCTCTATATTCTATTATCCTTGGATTCGCCTCACCTGCTTGTAATATCTAAAAAATCCCTAGTTTCCATGTGCACCCACATCATTGGTCTAGACTTATTATTTACTGTTATTACAGTTCACTCATCATTGTTGGCTTAAATTGTTAATTGTTGGTCGATGACAGTGGTTATTGTCTGCCGGTGAACAGCTGCTTGCTGAACGAGAAATATTAATTGGAAATACAAAATACCATCGAATATTATCATAGGGGAAGAGAAATGTATTTATTCCACATTTATACAACGATTATGGTCACGGTCACCATTGTTGCTTTTGGTAAATGACAGCAAAATAAATAAAAATTGTATTGCATTAAAACGTATAACTTAACTTGTGTTATTTTATTTCTCCACAGGTGACTTTGGAAGGACAGGGGTGACAGTGACTGCGTTGGAGGACACTTTTCTTTTCTTTACATCCTTTAGAAGTAAGCAAGTGATTGTTCGGAATTTTGGATCTCTTGTTGTTTGTTGAATCAAAATTATTTGATATTTGATGTGTGTAATTTTGATCTCTGTACGGTGTAGATGTTTCTGAATGGAAAGATGTCTACAGTACATGTCGACCTTGGAAGCCTGGTAGAATCGGAGCGCTGTCCCCCATCAGACTGCCCCCAAGAGATAAAGCGACAAAAGTAGACGAAAAAGCTTTGCACATCTACAACAACCCGCCCACGTTTGGTTATCGATTGTCATACCAGTTTCCTCGGGATAAAAAGTGTGTCAGCTCAGGAAAAGAAGGAACTCCCAAGGAATGTTTTATAATGAAATCCTTTGGACTCCTTCGCGCAGGTAAGTAGGGCACAGTGGATGATTTAATTCTGAAATAAAATGAGTAGCCTTTTGCAATATTTTCAATTTGAATATCACATTTGTAAACTATCCCAAAGCCAGGAGAACCTACAGATTTTAAAAATACATTTAGATTTTAGTTTGTTACACTTAAAATACTTTGTTGAATTTTCAGTTGTGCTGGATGTAAACCGGGAGGGGAAAACTGGACTTAAATACCAAGCGGATCCAGCTGAACGCTATGTGAGTATCACTGGGGCCGGATCTCCCATCGAGCGACAATTTACTGAAGCGGTGTTTCTGGGATCCAAAGATGGAAGCGACAACTATCGATCAACGCATACAATTAATGGCAGAAGGTAACTTTTCAATTACAAATTGTGGAACATCTTCAGTAGGTCAATTACAGATCTTTCTATTGACAAAAATATTGCCTACCAAATTAGTTATTAACACATTAATTACATTCACCTGATATACTAGATTATTTCATTATTAATTTCTATGTAGCTTCCCGATGGAAATATATATGTACTTCGAGGACCCAGCATTTCCAGGAGTCCATGGTTCGACTCAATTGGTAGTTCTAGTGGAGGTAATTAATAAAGAACCTCCCAATATCAATAAACAATCAACAAAGACAATGTTGTCTATTATAATATAATCAAAATAGAAAATCGATCATTTCTATTTCAAATTAACGATAACATACAATTCATTCTAAAAATTATTAATTTTAGTGTTTTATTTTTAATAATTATTTTATTTGTCTCAGGAATCTGAAGAAGACAATGATGAGTTAAAGCCGGTAGTTGCAGTAATCGATGAATTGAGAAAACAGGAAAAGGCGTTTTTGAATAAAACACTTGATATTGCCAAATTAGAGTTGCAATTTCGTAAGAAATCTATAGGTTTGTGTTTTAACTTGAGAAAAAGATCAATTATATTTCATTCACTAAACTTTTAATATTGCGGATTTAACTTTTATTGTTCATAAATAATATAATAGCTCCTCGTGTGCATCTACCACGTCGGAAATTCAAGTCGAAGAAAAACAAAGGAGAGTTGTTGGCAGGTGTAGTGCTGGATGAGAAAGAGATGATGTATTTCGATTTTGATCCGAATCAAAACCCAGTGGATTTCTTTGCTACTCAGAAGGTTGGATTGTACGATCATAAATTCAATTTCGCCAAATCAGAAAAGGAAAGGGAGCGGAAATATTATGAAGCCGAGAACGATTTTCAACGGGTAGGTTCTCACTGTACCATAATTTCGAATACATTTATCATCCCTGGATTAAAATATCAGTTAAAGATTTAAAATAGAAAAGCGCGATATTTCCATTCGGTTAGGATATATTTCAGCGTCCATAATTGGGAAAATAGGATTCATCAATGAATTATATTAATTTTATACTCTAGACAGTTTTGAACTATTTAATTATTCCCTTTACTACTGCATCAATAATGGCGGTAGATAATGTCTGATTGTAGCTAATAATTAAGTACCTAATTTTGCTAAATTGTAATTCATTTAGGCCAAATGGATTGAGAAGAAAGAAGAATTTTCGATTGAGGAAATTACTAATTTATACAACGATGTATTATACCTGAATGCTGATATTAACAAAGTTGCCACTGCTATAAAGGACATTTATGGCAAATACTCAAGCTTCACATCTCCAAAAGACAAGAAATGCACAACGGCGGCTCAAGTTAATAAGGGTATCGATGATGTCGGGATCCAGCAACGGCTCCTGGAAGAATACAACTTGGAGTTTGGACCACTATTTGTTTGTTACTATTACTATTATTTCTTACTAAGAATTACAATAGAGGTTCGACAATATAGGAGGATAAGGGAGGTTCTCAATGAAGCAATCTGCCTTCGGTAAAGACATCCGAATTTTGCATCTAAAAGCAGGATGTATTTAACCATACATCCTAAAAGCATGCTGTTCGGATGCCTTGTAAAGGAGCTGGTGAAATTGTGCCTCAATTCGGCAATTTCAATACGTCGATTTCAATGTTGTATATGCTACCGCCAATAATGGTAAACGAGGCATTACCGGCAATGCCTAGGCAGTGGGCAGTAAAGATAATGTCCCCAAGATTGTAGTTATTGGATTAAGGTTGAGCTTCATACGATTAGTAATGCATTTTTAAAAATTATTGTTTCGATCTGTGGCAAGACAATGAGAGCGGAATCCCCATTCAACACAAACCCTAGTCGTAGAGAGAGAGAAATGACAAGAGCATTCCTCTCAATGCATTTCCCATCTCTGTCTGGTTTCCATGGATAACATAGTGTACCAATAGGCTATTCTACTGTCTTTCCCCCTGCCTTCCGTTCACATTGATATGTAGACCTTTGAAAAATCCTGAAAATCGTTTGCATATTTTGTAGATAGACTGGACGGATTTTGAATATGAAGGGATTTACGGATTCCTGGATTCATTGGCTAGAAGTTGTATAGAAAAAATATTTATATTTTGTCATGAAAGTCTTAAGAACCTGCATAGAGAATCCTAAAATCGACTTTTGCAGTTTTCATGCATGTATCTGCCTGTCAAACTTATATTAAGGTAAAATATAAACATTTTTTCTATACAACTTCTAGCCAATGAATCCAAGAATCCGTGAAGCTCTTCATTTTTAAAATCCGTCCAGCCGTCAAGTCTATCATACAAAATATGCGAAACTATCTTATACATTTCATGTCCTTTGGCGACGTCGCATGTCGCATCGCATGAATGTCCTACTTAACATATTTGCAAGACAATATTTTTAATAAATATTGAATTTACTAGCTGGATTAAGCAATTAACGAGAAATCAGAATATTGTCAACTCAACTCTGATATTGAAAATGGCCATTTTAAAACCAGTTTTTAAAGTTTAGCGAATGTAGTTTCATAGTTGAATTTCTGATATTAACTGCTTTCCAACGATACCTCATTCGCCACATGTTTGTTTTGTGTGTGCGTGGTCGTAACTTTAGGGGGCTTTAGGGGCCTATTGGTAAAATTTTTAAGGTTGTGAACTTAATGGCATATTAAAGACAATTATTGCTAAATTCCCACAAAATCTCACATGGCCCCATGTAAGTGGTACATTGAGATTCATATTTGGATTCCTTACTACGCCAACAGCTTTACCATGATACCCCACTTGCCATTATATTTTTCTATTTAAAAAACAAAATTCCCCACACCCATGGGGGTGTGGGGAATTTGACCCCAAAACACTGACAAGGGTACCTTTGACCTCATCTTTCCTATTTTGAAAACATAATTAAAAAAAGGTTGACGCGGTCAAAAGTTAGATCGTGGACTGACCGACTGACTGACAGCAATGATGAAATGACTGATTACTTCAATGTTTTCTAAAAGGTATACGTTGGGCCTGGGCTAATTATCTAATGATATTGTTTGTTTCAGAGGATCAAGTCTGCTGACACTAAAAGGGTCGGCTCCGCGCTTGTCATAAATATAACTACTACTTTTGATGACTATTTAAAGCTATGTATATTAGCACTTTTTGACGGTAAAAAAGCTGTTAGAGAACAAGCTAAGGCTATAAAGGAGGGGCCTGCCGACAAATCTGAGATGCTTGCACTGATGGGTGTTGTCTCAAGGTTACGTAGGTATCTCACCGGGGCGGAGAAGCTGAAGATTACAACGTCGAATGAAATTATTGAGCTTTTTAAACAGTTTGGATTAGCAACAGAGATATCATTTCCGTACAAAAAGTCTCCTATCAGCAAATTGTTCTATGAAATCTTTGAACCGAGTTTAAAGAAGAGGCGATTACAACAAAAGTTCCAGGTTAGTTACAATAATAATCAAATCACGGTAAGTAAATTATTACTTACCGTGATAATAATAATATTATAATGAATGGGAATCTATTAGGGAGTTTGGGATTGGGGACAACCACCTAAAATTGGAAGTTACTCTCTAAATTAAGTTAACCTAATTAAGTTAAGTTAATTAAGTTAAATTAAGTTGTTGCATTGCACTACATTGATTGTGTTTATTTTGTCTTATACATTTATATATTATTTATGATGTGACCGATGGGGTAGAGCGGTGTCTGGTGCTTGCGCTAGACACTAACTTTGATTCGTGTAATTGAATGACCATTTTGTCACTTGCATAAAGCTGAACTAAACGGTTGGAGTATAGCAAAGGGTGCCGCTTTCAGGAGTTTGGCTATTTTTTACTAATTTCCTTTAAGTTAGATTAGGTTGGGAAGGAAAGGTTAGGTTAGTCCTTAGCGAGGCCGAAGGCCGAGCGTTCCGAAATTCTCGTGGCCCTGTAAACCGTAATCTAACCCGACACCCGATACATAGCCGATACAGGGTGTGGTAAACTTTTCAAAAACGGCACCCTTTGGTATACCCCAACCGAACTAAACTTAACTAAACTACCCATTTTCTAAATTAACTCTAACATAGGGAAGTTGCCTGCGTGTATTTTGAATTGATCGGCAAGCACCCAGCTTACGCAAGCTGGGATAATCCTAGATTGGAGCACTCCTCTGCTTTACAGGCGATTTGGGGCCCCAAGTTGCCTGTAAGCGAGAAGTACGCATGTGTAAGAAAAGGGACCGATGCCTGTTACTACATTAGACATTAGACTGTTACTCATATTATGCCGATCGGTCCCATCCCTAACATACAAGCACATGTCATTTTTGGCGGGGAAATACGATCTAATGATCTTATCGGAATACAAGAAGTGTATTACGATAATAACTTATCTAGGATAACCCCGTTTTGATTGCGCACTGGCCCCGGTTTTTATGATTTTTGCCATTGACTGGGCTTCGTTGGGCCGGGATGGCAGTTTGATTGGCTAGAAAAGTTTAATGGCCGATTAACATTGCCTATTGCCTTAGTCTTCTAGCCTACTCTTGGCGGGTGGAACCCCTGCCAGCACCCGTAGAGAAGAGTTAATATTTTGAATACTAATTTTAATTTTAGGATTTCTTCCGGAAAAATCTTACAATCTTTACGGAGAAGAATATTACAGATTTAAAGGCGATTAAGCGAGTGACCGTAAATGTCGCACATCGTTTCCAAGTAATGTTGTATCTTTACATTTTTATCAAATTAATAAACGACACTTAACATAAATAATAGTTGTATGTAAGAGAAATGTGAAAGGCTGGTTTTGTCATTTAAGAAATAATTTCTAATGATTGACTATTTTCCACAGGTTTCCTGGCTAATGCCAAAAAGCGGAGGTTATTACAAATATATCGGAGCGACTCCGTTCCCGCCCTGCATTACTGTTCCAGAGACAATTGTGTTCGAGCATCCCATCAAAATGTCCAAAAGCCAAATGGCGTCTCTCAGCTTCGTCCCTAACCTCAATTCTATTAATAGCGATCACGTAAATGCGGATTGGAAAGACATTTACAGCACTCTGCCGCCAATTCATCCCACTCCAGATGACCTGAAGATAGAATACAATGGGAAAAGTCATCAATTCCGCCGTTTCGATAAAGTGCACGATTATGATAATTCTGCTGCCAAGAAAGACAGGGAAAAAGCCCGTAATCTCAAGGCCCTTACTGGAGGAAGCCCCAAAAATATTTTCTTGGCCCTCCCTCTACTCCTCAGCGTTCAATTATTTATTTTGCAAGCGCTTGTTTGAATATGAAGTACCATTGTTAATGTCATAAATGTGCCCTCTCTAAATAGATAATAAATACTTGTTGAATGTTAATCATATAAAAATAATTCGCAGAAGTTAAGTACAGTTACGATGGAATTTAGATGACGGTCTTGTGCGGTGGCGGTCTTGACTCCTTGCACAGATGCTTATTCTCTCATGCTTAATTCTTAAATATCAAAATTTTCTTTAAAAATATTTTAATTCGTAATTTCAATCGCTTGTAATAATTCCCATCGACTTAAACGATGGTTCCCAGCATTGAGGAACTAGCACATACCAAATTCATACATAATATGTAAATATACATATATATAATGATCATCGAAACAATGCAATGCATAGAAACAGAAACTAATATTTCACATACATAGCATTGATATGTAGCATAACACAACATATATCTTTTCCTATGGGTTGTCTTGCTTAGACTACAATGTTGATTCTCAATTAGTAGTAAGGTCGCATTTTATTTTATTATTTTTGATGAATTGTGGATGATCTGTATTCCAATTTTTTTTATTACAATACAAACACAATAACAAATTAATTATAATGTACTGCCTTAAAATAGCTATATGTAAATTACACAACTGCATTTCTATAGTATTATAACGCATTACGTACGGAGTTAATTTAGATCTTGCAGTATTTTGCTCCAACTTCCTTTGAAACGAATTCAATGAAGGGAAGGTACCCTGCAAAAAGAAAATATCACTTTTAGGTTTGTTGGTCTTAAACAGGAAGTAATGAAAAACTACAATAAACAATAAGCCCTTGCCAAATTCTGAAAACATAATTCAAAAAGGTTTAATCGCTAAAAACTATGTACGGGACTACCATGACTCTCAACCTTTCACTTTCAATATTGTCCCTGAGGAAGTTCAATAACCCGTGGACGTGGACCGATTTTTACACATGGTTTATACGTAACCTATAGTCAACTTGTGAAAGCCAAATTCAAAAAAACTAAACCGTTCAAAGTTCTAATAATACGATGCCACAGACATGGATACAGCTTTGGTATAAAGTTGCCTCACAACTTTAATATTATCATTATCATCACCTTGTATCTTCAAGTAGAGAGCAGGATAGTCGGACTCAAAATTATATCTATAGTCAACGCGACCCTTAAAACTGTTCTTTCTCTTCTCCACTTCGGTGATACTGTAGGCAGCCATACCGATTTGTGTCCATTTGTAGATTTGTGATGGGTTGTTTATCTCCACTTTAGTAAACACCAACGGAGCGCCTTCATCTCCCTGTGAAATAAGAAATACAAAATTGCAATTATAAGAAATAAGTTGGCAACGAAGAAATAATTGCGAGCCCAAAATATATGCTCTCAGGCAACTTGGAGGATATGTACAGTATTGTACCAAAACATTATGCCGCCTAAGAAGCCTAACTTTAACTGCTTACTTAATGGGGCACTCATAAACAGATATGTAATAAATTTTTTCGGCGCCAGGTATGGCGCTGGGGTGCACACGATTTTCCACGGTTCGCCGCGGTTTCTAAATTTTTGGGCGCCTGCGGCGCCCAAGACTGGGTAGGGGCGCCCCTTTTCGTGGCGCCACAGCGCGGCTGGCAGCCGCGGAACCGCACATTTATTACATGTCTGCTCATAAAATATGTAAAAGTTGTTTTGTTTACTTACCACCAGAGGAGTTACTGCTGGATAAGATACATCTGCATGTCTGACGATACTTTTTACTTGTATAGCTACATCTCTAAGTAGGGTCGTTTCTTTGGAGCAAAAAAATTTGTTTGACACAGTGCTGCTCGTGAAACTTGCACAATCCGCTATATTTTTTATCGTTATGTTGCCGTGTTGTAAAGTTTTGGGAAATCCTGGATTTAGAATTTGAAAGTCCCAAAATTCGTCTGGAAACACCCAATCTGGAACCAGACTAGCCAGTTGGTCAGCTCCAAATAAGTCATCATAATCTTCCACTTCAGCAACACGATTCAGCTCTCGGAAATCAACTTTTCCATAACCAAGTAACTCAGTACCGAAATTGTTCTTGTCCAGTAAATATTTTTCTAATCCTCCAGGGTATTGGTCTTCAATTTTTGGAAGACATATCAGATTGTGGTATCTCCACTTATTCTTCACGTCCTTCTTCAATGGGAAGGCTATAGGAGTTCGCAGTTCCAGTAGAACAATTCCATCGTCCAAATATGCCCTACATTGAACAAAAAAATCAACATAAAAACTCGAATGGTGACCAGGCCCTTATTTCCCCCAAAAAACGGTGCAAAAACCGTAAAAAGAGAGTGAGACACGATTAAAAGTTAAAAATAAGAATAATTCATTTTTGAAAAATCTTTTGAAGAGACTCACTCGAATATTCCCTTCCGAATAGACATACAATTACAAACTTCAAAATATTCAAACGAAAAAGTAAACAAAGTAAAAGTAAAGTAAAGTTTTTTCGTGTTTTTTGGCGATTTCTCGAAAACGTCTCAACGGATTTTGCTCTACAGCTGAAGCGCACATCTTCATACCATTATCTAACACTTTGTAATTGCATGTCTTCAACAAAAATCGAAACTGTGACCTCCACCTACGTACGCAGATTTTCGGAGTAGGAGTCTTAGGAGTGAATGCATCGAGTGGAGCTCTGTAACTGTGCACCAGGACGGTTACCGTGTGCACAGTGACCGGTCTCACTCCCAAAAAACATGAACTATATTGTCCTTTGTTACTCTTTTACGTCATCTTCTAGGTGTACGCAACGCTGTTGCTATGGGATCTTGGTCCTCCCACCGGAGGACAATAATAAATAACAATTGAAGCAAATTGAAGGGCTCCATGCCATGGGAGTTGCTACTATGACTATGTTGTTCACACCCTCTCTAGGTGTTATTTTTTGGGAAAAATTACATTTGGTGTTATCCGTGGGGTCGCCAAACCTTAGCCTCCCCTGATACCTTCTATAGGTTGTCCCATGGGAGTACTTCGCAGCACAGTTTTCTCCAGTCTATAAAAATGGTAATAATAACTTACTCTGCAAAAGCGGAAACTTTCTTATGGATGAAATCTGGGAAAATGTAGGCATTAGATATATTTAGTCGACGGTATGGGCTCTTAAATCTTCCGGCTTCTTTTTCTATAATTTCTCCTTTATCATCATACAACTGATCACTATAGAATTGTGTCAAAGAGTGCATGTTCTCATAGTCGATTGTATCTTCATAAGCTACCAAATAGTTAATTGTCGGTGTGTCGGGTCCATCCTTATTAAATTTGAATTTGAGTCCCTCCCAATCGTCTTCTTGACGAAAAATGCATTCTGGGCTAGTTAATATCAGCTTATCGGAGATCTACCAATATAAAATAAATGTGTAGTATATATCATTATGATTATTATGGATATAGAAGATAGAACTGTGCGAATTTCAAAAAGAAATCTGTTGTGAAGGAGCTGAAAATGGGACCAACTGATTTTTTGTTAGTTGACAATTGAAACACTTTTGTTACATATTTTGCAAATTCCGGAATTTTTATGGAGAAGTTGTCGAAGGGTGTATATGCTCAGCAACTTACCAAAGTGCCGGTGCAAACGAAGTAGTCCTTTGCACCCACAGTAGTATTGAATGGAACTTCTCCGAATCGAAAGTCTCGTGCACTCAGCAATATCATCCAGGGATGTCTAAAACAGAGGAAATTTTGTAAATAGTTGTATTTGACAAGTTTGATAACGGTGTTGCCATCAAACCCAAAAATTCCGTTCGGCCGCTATAACAAAATTTTAAAATATTTAAGTAATTGTGTACGAGTCGTGAATTGTTGTATAGTTAAGTCCTCCTTGAAGTCGGCCACTTTTAATGTTCCCTGTGTCATCGACTTCTTTTATTGCAGTTCCGCACTCTGAAAGAAATTGAAAAATTAAGATTAAAACTTGTAATGTGTCTTATTTTCCCATGAATTATTACTTGAATAATAAAATGCACTCACCACAATCCAGACTCTCGTCCCTTGTCGACTCCGTAGTTTCCACGTCCCATGGGAAGTAGGGTTTACTCCCCTTTGTGCTACTGCACCAAGTTGCACCTTCCTTTTCTGAAAAATAGTCTACGAATCGCAAAATGGCTGAAAACAAGTGCAAAAATTAATTTTTAACAAGAATTTACTATACAATCATATCATGAACCAATTAAAAGTTCCATAAAAGTAATCGGATTCTCGCTCTCTGCACCTGTAATCTTGGTCAATAAATCCATTGATACTGATTTGTGGTAAGTAATTATCCCAGCTTGATAAACCCGTTGTCGCGGCCCTTTCGAAACTTCGTCTATTTTAACCATCAATGGTCCTCCGTAACCAGCCTACAAGATGTCACGCAAATATTAATGGTGAAATCATCCCACAAGTCAAATACCAAAGTAATCCTTTCGATTCATTATGTGTTGATTACCTCTCCAACATATGGCATAATACTTTTAAGACATCGCATTCGCTTTATATTCGCATACAATGAACAGGTGCTGTTGTCGATTCTAAAGTAGTTGTCCAAATGACTAAAGTGTCGCAAATCGTGTTTGTTATAAAATTTGGGTGCTCCAGGGACATGGTCGATCTCATATCCCCATCCAGTGATAATGGCGTCCTTGTCTTCGTAAGGCATCGGTCCCGTTGGTAAACAAATGGGCGTGTGTATTGACAGATCCAACTTTTCTTTCAGTTTTATCAACGCGAAATCATAATCTACCGTTCTAAAAATTGCAGACTCATTAAATAGTTAGATTACACATAAGGAAAAACGTGTAGAAAATAACCGACTTAAAAATAAATGCAGCTTACCTATCCATAAAATAGGTCAGAGTGAAATTGGGATGGATAATGATCTTTTCAGCCAGCGGTAGTTCTTTACGTGTGTTAACTGGGACAGGAACTACTTTTGGGGGGACTGGCGGTGCTGGTGCCTTCGGCTGATCGTCATCCACTTCATAATATTCTGTCGTAGCCTTTTCAACATGGTCTGCATACGGATTTTTAACTCCTTTGTGAATCCGGACTTTGTCCACCGGAAGGCTTTCGGGCTTCGTGGCCAACCAGACATCAACCAATGATATGAGGTCATGAATTTCGATGAAACATTGGGCGTTAGTCACTACAATCAACGAAAACATTAATTAAACAAGAATACATTCCTGAATAGTACTTACTAGAGTAAACTATTAGTTATATCCAGTGAACAATTTTGTCTATTATTAATTACTAATTTACAAAACCGTATTTGTACTGAATGAGCTGTGGAGCAAAATTACCAATTACATCACATACCCCAATTCATAAAAAAATGCGAGAAAAATTAAATGGGATATATTGTATCGCTTCTAAACTACATAGAAAATTGAAAAATGAAAGGAGTAGCCCACTTACGAATGAATAGATCATTGATGATTGTTCCTGCACATTTCTTGTCCCTGTCAGTAAATGTAATCAACACTTGCCAAGGGTACTCGGAGACAAGGTCCACTTTCGCCACATTTGCAATGTCCAAGTCTTCCTTTGCTATCTTTCGTTCTTGCACACCACAACCTGAAAAAGAAACAGAAAAACATAATTAGGATAGGAACATTATAAAATAATGATACTGATAATCTCAGAAGTTGTCCGCTTACATCAGAGCAGTTCAGTTTGCATCTAAAATTACATTTTTGTTACTATATTTTATCCCTAATAACTAATAACAGACTCAAAAAACTCAAGTTCCTAAAGAAAATTTAAAAATAATTTTCGAGGAATGAATCTTTAAACTCCGAGAAAGAGACTATAAAATATTTTTTGCTGATTGGATCATTACCGCAATAACGATGATTAACTCTTGTTGTCGCTAGTAAATCATAATCTACATCTGCAGGGATAAAATTCGCAAATATCTCTTCATCTCGAATATCTGGGTATTCCGCATCCGGGACATACACTGAAAATAAAAACGGAAAATTATTAATTAAGTGTTCTGTTAAACTGTTAATTCGTATTCTTATATTTCTCCGCATACGGAAAATAACGACAATATTCGCAATTGGCTGTACGGCATTACATTTTGCATAGAAAAATAACCCAATTTTTTATCTCTTTACAACTTGGTTCTAAATGTTCGGGCTTTAGAAAAAAATTTGCTTTTCTACTTTCAACTTTATCACGTTCACGAATAATTAAGAAATCTGATTTTCGGATTTTTCGACAAAGTATACGTGAACCAATCAACGTAGAGAAGCAAAATTAGTGATTTTTTCAAAGCCCAATACAGGACTATGGATTGATACCAATGTATTTGGTACCAGGGATTTTAAGGGGATCAAGATTTTTATGCAGAACCTAATGCGGTACAGTGAATATTGTCAATAGACTATTTAGGCTGTCCCTCACTTTGCGTTAAACTGAGGGACAAGTCCGAGTGTTAGGCAGCCGCAAGGAACAGGCAACAGTACTATTGCCTGCTCCGTTCGGCTACCAAACACGAACTTTTCGCTGAGTATAAGGCAAACTGAGGGATTGAGTAAATCATCTATTGGAGCAACGTGTAGATTCAAAACATTGCATTCAATGTTCAAACATTCGATGTTTAACCGGTGACCGGCCCATCATTTTCTGATGTCCTTTTCCCCTTGTTTGTGGACAGTAACAAAGATTGTTGACTGAGATCATATATTATTAAAATGATTAATAATGATATTCTATACTATACTGTAATGTACCTGGAGGGCACGTCAAAGACAGCTGGAAAAGTTGAACACAAAGAAATAAAATCTGGAAGTACATTTTGATTTTCCGGTCGACTTAATGAATTTTATTTTAATTGTTGACCTAAGTCGTTTTAAATTCTAACATTAGTCTTAATATTGTAATCAGAGCTAATTAATTATTATCACAAATCTTGTGAAAACTTGAGATAATCGCAAATCACGCACAACTTCTTTCGGTCTCCACTTTCCTGCTTCCTCGACTGAGCAATGAACTGAAGAAGAGATGTAGCGGCCGCTGATGGCACAGCACACAAAGCGTCTGACCACGTGACTCGGCAAGAGACGCCGATTGTCAGAGATGGGCATCCTCGCTGCTGGCCCGCCACATCACCCGCACTTTTGATAGCCAAGGTTTTTCCTGACACGGCACAGCCAAAGAAGATGACAACACCACAGCTGCTGGCCTACAATTTTTTCAAACCCGCTCCACAACCTTACCCAAAGAGAGAAATAATGCTGCTGTCATGAGTATGTCACAGCGGCTCCTTTTTCGGACGGGAGGCCCTGTGCAACTTAGATTCTAAGCCACAATTTATAAGTACATGCGTTAAGGATGACTAGAATGCTTTTTGGGAAAAAGTTGCAGGCCAGTATTATGTATTATGGGGGGTGATGTGAGATTTGGCCAAAAACCGACTGTATTATGTGGGGCGATGTGAGATTTGGCCAAAAACGGACTGCATTATGTGGGGCGATGTGAGATTTGGCAAAAAACTGATTATTATGTGGGGCGATGTGAGATTTGGCAAAAAACTGATTATTATGTGGGGCGATGTGAGATTTGGCCAAAAGCGGACTGTATTATGTGGGGCGATGTGAGATTTGGCCAAAAACGGACTGTATTATGTGGGGCGATTTGAGATTTGGCCAAAAACGGACTGTATTATGTGGGGCGATGTGAGATTTGGCCAAAAACGGACTGTATTATGTGGGG